>BQNB010005148.1:0-54554 GCA_026074375.1 Tanacetum coccineum
TCATTTTCTATCTTTGGTGCGGTTGGAAATTTGCACATTGCAAATGGAAATGTATATTAGTAGTCAAAGCTCATGTGATTTTACTATCGTCGCAATTATTGGTGAAACCAAAGAACGAAGAAATTACCGAAGGAATTATCCAGAATTATTACGAGATTTGAAGAATAGTTAGCAAAAAAAATGAGAAAAAAATACAAAAAAAGAGGGAAAGAAAGTTTGAAGATAATCGTTTTACAAAAAGCATTACCGAAGGAATTATACGAAGGATCGATTATTCGTTGATACGTCTAAAAATCAACGATGTAGAGTATTATACAAAGTGGAAGATATCGCCACTTGCCTTGTAGAGTATGTAAAGTTTTGGGATGATTGGGAAGTTGACCGTTATGGGAACGCCAACTTAGGTTGCTGTTTTTGATCTATGATCAAGACGTTGTAAATAGTTGTGTCTTAATCATGATAACGGTCGGGAAAAAAAGTGTCTAGCAACTTGTATCTTAAGTCTTAATCTATTTGTTTCTTGATTTTATTTAACAACAATTTACTTCCCTCTCACCTAATGATTAGCCACTGGTTTTACGCGAATAAGGATTCATACGAACATGCATGTCTATCCCGGCGTTCCGGGTGTGTATGCATGTCTTGTACCTTGTTGGTTTACGACTTTTGGTGAAAGTTAGAAGGTTCCTACCCTATATCATTCTTCATCCTAACCGTTGGTTAAATTCGAATGGGGATGTGATCGAACACACATGTCTATCCCGGCGTTCCGGGTGTGTATGTGTGCTTCAGCTGCCTTGTTGGAGTGGTACTTCTGGTGAAAGATTGTAGAATGATCAAACCGTACGCCTTTCCATACAAAAACCCATATTTACCTTTATAAACTTGTTACTCCTTGGCTTTAGTGGTGGAGATGTGTATCCTTGCCAAGCTTATGATAGAATACTCGTCACGACCGAGCAATTGAGCGAATTAGTTACATGTTACCACATAGATTAGTTGAGTGATTTGAGTGTTTTCATCTTCCTATTTCGTGAGGTGTTTGGTTGTGTACTTGTAATAGATCGAATAAGTGCTTTAACGGAAAATATCCTTACGGATAACATTTTTAATAAACTTCTAAAGGCTACTTGAGGACAAGTAGGATTCAAGTGGGGGGATATTTGATGACATCAAATAACGTCTATTTTATAGCATCATTTATCCCATATTATTAACCCTTTTGTATATTTATTGCAAATAACTTGTTTACTATAATCATTTATATTTGAGAATTTGCATGTAATTATGAGTAATTTTGTGAAATTTAGCAAAAGGCGTGCATACTTGACTTAAATGAAGATATTTGAGAGATACTATTTGAAACCAATACGGCATAAATCCATCAAGAAGGAAACAGCTATCCGTGCCTGCACTCACCAAAGACCACAAAAGGAATGAAGATCAAACGCGGTATCCAATAGGACATCAATACGATGTATTCAAGATCTGGAAACAATATAATTATTATTGGAAGAATACCAAAGCGTGGTCCCTACTCCAAGAAATACCCCAATACGTCGTATCCATACATGGATTACGCCGATCCAACCACTTCCAGACCTTATAGAATAGAAAACTTAAAAACGAGTTTTAAGGTGTGAAAATCATATCTCGATACATAAACACAAAAGTTGATTTCAGAGGAATAAAAAGAGCAGAAGAGGTCGAGCAACGTTATCAATTCCATAGGATACAACGTGTAATTCCATATACTTTAGTAATTGTTTCAGGTTTTATATCATTCAGTTAACCGGTTAGCCATTATGACGTATTGTATATATTACTCTTGTATTTTATTACTCTTGTATTTTATTTTGATGTTAACTCGGTTAAACCCTTGGCTAAATTATTACTCTTTATTTATTATGAACGTTGAAGGCTAATAACCATTCGGGGTATTAGCCATTATATGAAATCTGAATGTTTTTGGTATTTGTTAATATCGATTTCTTGATTTATCATTGAGTGGCTTGTTTACGTTTATCCATTTATACTTATTTACGCGCTTTTGTATCGCCTATCATTCACTTGAAGCTAGCAAAAGTAGACCAAGCGGATCTAAGTTCCGGGATAGCCTCCATAGAGTATCTATACATCAGAATAATATTAAACAAGTAATAGTCCTTCTAAGTCTGTGTCTAGGATACGCTTCGGGCTTAACTAGTTAATTGGATATTGTCGATGGATTATAGATCGTGTGACTAGCAGGTACCTAGATTAATTCAACAAATAACATTCTGATTCAATTGGATAGTTGGACAAGTGGACTACTAGTGTATAGATTGCCATTAAGTGGTAAATGGGTAAAGTCTCTATGAGCTAAGGTTTAACAAGATCACCATTGCTTCAATCCCTAAGATAGATTATAATCAGCAAATAAGGATGCTTTATGCGGATGCTTTAATTGTGATAGAATTAATGTGTCTATGTTTTAGGATGATGCAACGCCTAAGTCTTAAGCATGATATGCCACCTCGAGAGAAGAAATCATTGCACTAAATAAACAAACCAACGTTCTAATCGGATTAATAATGGTTAATACAATTTTCTTATATAAGGTTCGACCGCTCTTTTATCTTTTGTCTATTAGCTTGCGTGGGTAATAGTGTCTTGAATTGATTGTAGTCACCAACCAAACCGTGCCAGTCTCTCATGCTGAAAACACCCCTTTTCCCGTTAGAATTAAGATTTAGACTGACATAGGTTTAACATAGGTTTAGATTAGAATAGAATTAACATAGATTAGATAACCAATATATTAATTAAATTGATTGATTTAACCTTGCTCTCAGTGATTGACACCCTACTTACCACGAAACTACTACCGATCGGGTACACTGAACGTTAAAGTGTTGTTTTTGGTTGAGTCGGCAAAATATAAATTTAAAACTTGAATCACTAAAATATACACCACACAACGAAACATAAATCACTTAAGGTATGGATAAATAAATCATTAAACATAAATCACTTAAGTCGGATAGTGTGTAAATCTGATAGTGTAGATCTTGTGATTGTGTAGTACTTATGAAGTGGTAGATTGGTTCTAGCTAAGATTAAGACTCGACATTTAGCTTAGTGTCGGAAAATAACGTAAGCGAAGTGTAAACAGTTTTCTTCGCCTGAAGGGAGCTTGTTGACATAGTGAAATCTCGAGTCGGATACTCGGGGAGTGGAGTAAGGCGAAGAAGAGCTTCATAACCGAACCACTATAAATCTTGGTGTCTTGGTTTGATCGTTCTTTCATTTATCTCATTATATTATTTGTGTAGTTGTTACATTTAGATAGTTATCTAAATTGGTTCATATTGTTGATTGATTAAACATATACTCGAATTTAACAATTTTAGAAGTCAAATTTTAAAACGTAAATTAACCTATAAACTATTCACCCCCTCCCCCTTCTATTTTCCACACATACCTTTATTGAAGTTTTCATATGTGTTGGGTAAAAGGAAAGCCGACAAACTCAAATTTGTAAATTGCAATTCATGAGTGACGAGACCCTCACGCTCTAACGTGCCAAAATGAATTATTGATTCCTTGTTTAAGTTGTAGATCTTTTTTTCCTCTTTTTGTGGTTGGTTGAATAAAGTAAAACGAAGTCCGAATGAAGGAGTTATGGCTAAAATACTAAAGCATCCTCTGCGGCCATCATAGAGACTTAATTTCTCATTTGACTTTGTTTCTTCACTTGATGCTCTTCTAACACACATATAAGGTGTGTTCCTATCTTTCAAGATTTCGATAGTGATTTTTGTAACAACTCACAATTTCAGGTCATTTCACGTCAATAAACTTTTACTATTTACTTTGAACTTTTACGGGTTTACTTTTATTTCAGCCGTTTAGTTAAATCGCTTAAACTAAAAATTAACAATCAACGTAAACCGATATCAAACAAATAAAATTTTACGTCAAACAAGTGATATATGACTTTTACGAAGATAATTTATAACTTTTCACATTTTAGTTTTATATGTTACGTAAAACGTTTACGTTTCGCAATTTAGAAACCTTTTTGCATGCATGTAAACCATTCTACCTATCTACACTTAACTAAATACCCACAATTATACCCAATACTCAAAATTTGTATCAATACTACACAAAAACCATATTGTGGCTGGTTTCAACTATAAGGCACAAATCAAATAACAAGTTTGGTTAAT
The DNA here is from genome assembly GCA_026074375.1 of Tanacetum coccineum. NCBI lineage: Eukaryota > Viridiplantae > Streptophyta > Magnoliopsida > Asterales > Asteraceae > Tanacetum > Tanacetum coccineum. The sequence goes on from BQNB010005148.1 coordinate 4,215, forward strand.
AAAATACCATGTGCTAGTTTTGTGTTGCTTTCAAAGTCTACTTACAACATCTATCTACTATCTTATACAAACCATACTCCCCCGATGCCATTCACCACCAAACCGTCCTCCTCCCCTAAAATCATGAGATATGTAAGTCTTGGTCTCCTAGATATTTTGTGTATTTAAGGGTTCCTATTATAAGTCATTCACACACACTTCTCATTTGCATAAAGATCAAAACTCTCTCCCTTTTCCTTCTAATAACCCACGGCTCAAACTAGGCTCCCAAGAAAATTCATAGTTTCCATTTTATCAATATTACAAGCATACAAGGTTAATCAAGGGTATAATCTAAGGTGTTTCAAGTTAGTTTGCAAATTAAGGTTTCTATTTTAAGCAAGTGTATTTCAAGATCAAGTTAGGGTTTTCATAATTAAGATTTGGGGTTTTCATAAGGATTTTGGGTTTAGAATCAAAGTCTAGAGTTTCTATTTGATCATCTACTTTGTAAGCATACTACATTTAATTTTTTGATTTTTATACATTTTGATTATGTTCATTCATATTTCTATACTTTCATTATGTATTTTAATGCATAAACATCTTAATTATAAAGTTATATCACCAACTAGTTTACTTTTATAAATATTTGCAAATAAATCAAGAACAATACTTACTTATTATTTTAGGCATGTGGTTAGATTTAAAACTCATAAACTAGCTTATTTGATCTTATGATTATTTCATGATATTGTGAAGTATTGGATGGGGTTAGGTTAGTAGATGATTGTGATTGTGGAAGGTGATTGAAATATATAGACTAGTAGTTTTGTGGTATGAAAAAGGAGTAGAAATATTGGACAAAAGTGTTAAAATATGCCATTTGGGACAGCAGCTTTATAACAGTTGGTTGCGGAAATTTTGTCGAGCCAAAACCTTAAAAATGTGTTGGTATATCTTACCAAGATTCTGTGCATATAAAGAACGCTAAAAACAGACTTAAAACGAATAAGTTTTGGCCAAAACTAGATTTGAAACAACACTGGCAAAACAGTTTTTCGGCAAAAAGATGGCAGATTTTTAATTGTGTTTTTCATTATTTTCGGTTCCGAACCGGCTTAAATATAAAAGTACAAACTTGTTTAGAATTATTTTTCGTCAAAAAAACGCGAGTTTTGAGGCATAAATGTGTATAACGGATGAGTAAAACCTAAGCAAAGTTGGACTATTTTTCAGAAAGTGTTATAAAATTTATGCACTATTTTTCCTAACATGAATAGTAAAATTATATTTTTGGACATTTTCGATCCGTTTGAACTGTAAAATCCTTAGGAAATATTTTAGCATCATTTATATAATATTTATGCGCAGTTTAAAACCTTATAAATATTATTTTATGAATTAAATAAACTATAAATATATATTGTCGTTGCAAAAATAATAAAAGTGGTAAACTTAACGTAAACACTATTTTGATTTATTACAGTTAAACAAAAACTATTAGGTGGTGATATAACTATATAAAATACATTGTGGTATTTATTTCAAGTACAATATACTTATCGGACCTATAATTAATTAGGTTGCATTCCGGCTATTTGTGATGTCACTCTTTGTTGATTGTTACTACATTCGATACTTTCACTTGAGGTGAGTTTCATGGCCCCTATTTTACTTCTTTTTAACTCTTTTGGGGGAGAATACATGCGCATCTACAAACTCGTTTACATACTTGTTTTCATAGCTTACTTACAAACTCATTTACAAACTCGTTTACAAATTTGTTTACATGATTGATTCCAAACTCATTTACATACTTGCTTATGATACAAAAGGACACAAGTACAATACTTTCCAATTTTTACAATAATTACGTAGCGTGCCTAAGTAGCAATAACCCACCAAGCCTACTATTATGAACTGTTAATTACTGATGTAAGCGCGTGTGTTATAAATAGATTTATTTGGGATTGACATCCCCGTCCAGGATTGGTGTCTACAAGGCCAACGGACATATACCATATAGGAATTTAGATGTTACGGGTTTACATCTACACGAGGCATTCATTGGCATTAAATTGCATACATTCATGTCGTAGCGTCAGTTTCATAAGCTTAGTGCACTCGTAATTACATTTTGTGATATTGTATGTATTACATTGTCATACGTTTGAAATATTGTGATCCACACTACTTAAACACTTATCATGATACTGTGGATAAAGCAGTAGACAATACACTCTTTTGATCCTACATTTACATTTACATAAATCTATGAACTCAACAACTTTATGTTGACACTTTTAAGCATGTATTTCTCAGGTGAATAGGATGCTTGACATATTTGATGTGCATTGGAGTCCAAATTTTACAAAGATTACATTTATGGATTTCTACATACATTCAAACAATCAAATCTTGTTGTATTATTTTCAGTCTTTTATTTTGATGCAACTTTGGAACAAATGTTATAACAATTTCAATTTCAATTAAATCAACGAGATTACTTTTCAAACGACTCATTTAGAGGTCGTTCTCTCATATCTTGTGCTATTGTATTATGAAGTAACGCTCCCGGACATATTTCCGCTGCGACCCATTTTGGGGGTGTTACAGATTGGTATCTAGAGCCAAGGTTATAGAGAACTAGGTTGCATATTTTACCTAGACTATAACCGTTTTCACAAACATTGCATCACATCAAACTTTTTCATGTGCATACACACTACTTGCTTACTTGCTTACATTACTTGCTTACACTATTTGCTTACATGACTTATATATATACTTACCTTCTCTTGGGTATATTTTACACTTGTTTATATAAGAGTTATCTATATAAATACTAGGATATAAGGCCGAACCGGGTAATTTTATAAGCTCGTATGTCCTAAACATTATCTAAACATTAATTTATCTTATATGATATTTTACTATCATTCATTTATGCCATGATGCATTCAATTTCTTCATGTTACGTTTCCATCCTTGCCATGAGTGCATATTCATTTTATCATACGTCATCTTGCATCACGTTTACCTTCCATACTGCACGCATCTTGCATACTTTCATATAAAGGCGATTTATATAAACTCTTGTTTGTGCAGGTTATGGCTGCGCCCGCTGTTTCTGTCTCTGATAATTCCTTCGAGGAGAGTTTTGAAGATACGATAAAGATCGGTGTGGATGTTACCCACCTTGTGCCCGTCACTTCAGCTGTTTTTCCTGCAGCGACCGTGGTGATAAGACTAGCCCAACACGGGGAGGCGATACAGGGTATTCAGGAGCATTTGCTAGAGATACCCACACAGGAGGAGTTGAGAGCTCTGAGAGATAAGGAAGATATTTATAAGGCAGAGAGGGCTACTTTGCGTGCTACAATTAGGATAATGGGGGCAGTCGAGATGAGTCTTTATAACCGTATAAGGGATGAGAGATAGACTCGTATTGAGATTGAGCGTAAGTTAGCCTTGGTTCAGGAAGAACTTATACAGAGTAGGATATCCCACGCTCAGGACCAAGAGAACTTCAAGAAACTCAAGGATTTCATGACCAGCCAATTTGGATATCACCCATAGATATGCTGCTTCATAACCTATGTATTTACTAGTATTGGATATTTGTAGTATTAAGAAACTATGTAGCCTTTTGGTGGGAAAACAATGAAATCAATTATCTATCAAATTAAGGTGGGTGAAAATTTTGTCAATTTTAAACTCTCTATTTATTTATGCAAGCCACTCCCTAACTATTATAACCCTTCAAACATTTTTTTACAACTACATTATAAACCATTTCACTACCACATGGTAAACTATTTTACTAATCATCATCTTACTATCGTCAAATGAACTAACATCTTATAAACTATTCCACAATCGCTTTATAAACTATTCCTACTATAGTTAATAAACTGTCTTACTATTATTAATAAATCATCTACTATCGGGTAATAAACCCTCATTTTATAAACTGTTTTACTACCGCTTTGAAAACTATTTTACTATTGTAATAAACTATTTTACTATCATCTAGTAAAATACCACCTTATAAACTATGTTCTTACCATCACATAAACTATTTTGCTACTACCTAATAACCTATTTTGTTATTACCATGAAAAATTATTTTACCATCACCTTATGAAACTTTTGCTAAACACTTATAAACTATTTCACTAGTACCTTATAAACAAACTTACCATCACTTATAAACTATTCAACTATTATTTTATAAACTAAAATTTATTTCGTCATTATTTTATAAACAAAGTTACTATCAATATATAATTTTCTTTCCACCATCTTATGAAATATCTTCTTGATATCTCATGTACTATTTTGCAATCAACTCAAAATCCACGTTACTACCACTTTATAAATCATTTTGTTTTTATGAAACTACTTTGTTCGCATCACATGAATTATTTTACTATCACCCCACGAACCATTTAACTATCATCTTATAAACCATCTTACAGTTATCTTAAAAACCATTTGGTTGTCATCCTATAAACTATCATGTTTTCATCTTGTGTCACACTATAAAACCATTTTCCTACTATATGCATAACGCTAATTTAACAAAAATGAGCATTGCATCGTTAGCCCTCAATTATATATGGCCTGATCACCTATGTATAATTCAGGAAGGACCATGCCATTGCTGGGAGTAGTCACCTTAAAACCTTTTGTTAAAAATTAATTTCCTATTTATATCCCCGAAAAGCAAAATTTTATGTGCGTATCCATAAAAAAATTATATCACGAGAAACTGAATTAGTAATCATAGTAGCTAAGTAGACCTTTACACCACTTTACAATATAAAGTCGACATCATCTTACGCCAAATCCTATGTCAGAAAGTCAAGACGCATCACTAGTCGCCCTAGGACAATTCCCCATCAAGTTGGCTCACCATTAAGGAATTTAATAAATCACCCATTCAAACGTCAATGTAATACCATAAAACTTAGAAATTGTGAAGTCATAATAGGAATAAATCCGTTACCACCCTGGAAAGGAGAATGTTAAGAACAAAAATCTTCATAATATAAACAAGGAGTTGAAATCCATACCGATGTTACCCACTATATTAAGAAAACAAAAATTAGTTACCATGTTTTAGGAGGATTAAGATAAGTAGTTCAAATCAAGTAACCACACCTCTTCACCAACACCACTCCGGAAGGCAACTCAAACTGAATTTTGGGACGAATTTTTTTTAACACGAGGAGACTATAATAACCCATAATTTCAGGTCATTTCACGTCAATAAACTTTAACTATTTATTTTGAACTTTTACGGGTTTACTTTTATTTCAACCGTTTAGTTAACTCGCGTAAACTAAAAATCAACAATCAATGTAAACCGACATCAAACAAATAAAAGTTTACGTCAAACAAGTGCTATATTATATTTACGAAGATAATTTATAACTTTTCAAATTTTATTTTTATACGTTACGTAAAACGTTTACGTTTCGCAATTTGAAAACCTTTTTGCATGCATGTAAACCATTCTACCTATTTACACTTAACCAAATACCCACAATTATACCCAATACCCAAAATTTATATCAATCCTAAACAAAAACCATAACATGGCCGGTTTCAACTATAAGGCACAAATCAAATATCAAGTTTGGTTAATAAAATACCATGTGCTAGTTTTGTGTTGTTTTCAAAGTCTACTTACAACATCTATCTACTATCTTACACAAACCATACTCCCCCCATGCCATTCTCCACCAAACTTCCCCCCCCCCTAAAATCATGAGATGTGTAAGTCTTGGTCTCTCAGATATTTTGTGTATTTAAGGGTTCCTATTATAAGTCTTTCACACACACTTCTCATTTGAAAAAAGATCAAAACTCTCTCCCTTTTACTTTTAATAACCCACGACTCAAACTAGGCTCCCAAGAAAATTCATAGTTTCCATTTTATTAATATTACAAGCATACAAGGTTAATCAAGGGTATAATCTAAGGTGTTTCAAGTTAGTTTACAAGTTAGGTTTTCTATTTTAAGCAAGAGTGTTTCAAGATCAAGTTAGGGTTTTCATAATCAAGATTTGAGGTTTTTATAAGGATTTTGGGTTTAGAATCAAAGTCTAGAGGTTCTATTTGATCATCTACTTTGTAAGCATACTACATTCACTCTTTTGATTTTCATACATATTGATTATGTTCATTTATATTTCTATACTTTTATTATGTATTTCTATACATAAACATCTTAATTATAAAGTTATATCACCAACTAGTTTACATTTATAAACATTTGCAAATAAATCAAGAACACGACTTACTTATGATTTTAGGCATGTGGTTAGATTTAAAACTCATAAACTAGCTTATTTGATCTTATGATTATTTCATGATATTGTGAAGTATTGGATGTAATTAGGTTAGTGGATGATTGTGATTGAAATATATAGACTAGTGGTTTGTGGTATGAAAATAGAGTAGAAATATTAGACAAAAGTGTTAAAATATGCCATTTGGGATAACAGCTTTATAACTGTTGGTTGCGGACATTTTGTCGAGCCAAAACTTTAAAGATGTGTTGGTACATCCTACCACGATTCCGTGCATATAAAGAACGCTAAAAACGGACTTAAAACGAATAAGTTATGGCCAAAACTAGATTTGAAACAATACTGGCAAAACAGTTTTTTGGCAAAAAGCTGGCAGATTTATAAATTGTTTTTTCACTATTTTTGGGTCTGTACCAGCTTAAATATAAAACTACAAACTTGTTTAGAATGATTTTTCGCTACAAAAAACGCGAGTTTTGAGGCCTAAATGTGTATAACGGATGAGTAAAACCTAAGCAAAGTTGGATTATTTTTCGAAAAGTGTTATAATATTTCTGCACTATTTTTCCTGACATGAATAGTAGAATTATATTTTCAGACATTTTCGATCCGTTTAAACTGTAAAAACCTTAGGAAAAAAAAAAAAAAATATTTTAGATATCCTTATATAACTATTTATGGCGGTTTAAAACTTATAAATATTAATTTTTTGAATTAAAATAACAACTGTATATATATTGTCGTTGCAAAAATGATAAAAGTGGTAAACTTAACGTAAACACTATTTTGATTTATTACAGTTAAACAAAAACTATTAGGTGGTGATATAACTATATAAAATACATTGTTGTATTTATTTCAAGTGCATTATACTTATCGGACCTATAATTAATTAGGTTGCATTCTGGCTATTTGAAACGTCACTCTTTGTTGATTGTTACTATATTCGATACTTTCACTTGAGGTGAGTTTCATGACCTTTATTTTACTTCTTTTTAACTCTTTTGGGGAGAGAATACATGCGCATCTACAAACTCGTTTACATACTTGTTTTCATAGCTTACTTACAAACTCATTTACAAACTCGTTTACATACTTGTTTTCGTAGCTTACTTACAAACTCATTTACAAATTCGTTTACATGATTGATTCCAAACTCATTTACATACTTGCTTATTTTACAAAAGGACACTAGTACAATACTTTTCCATTTTTACAATAATTACGTAGCGTGCCTAAGTAGCAATAACCCACCAAGCCCACTATCATGAACTGTTAATTACTGATGTAAGCGTGAGTGTTATAAATAGATCTATTTGGGATTGACATCCCCGTACATGATTGGTGTCTACAAGGCTAACGGACGTATACCATATGAGAATTTAGATGTTACGGGTTGACATCTACACGGGGGCCCGCTATGCTTTGCATTAAATTGTATACATTGTATTCGTAGGTCGGCAGTGTTTCATGAGCTTAGTGCAGTCATAATTATATTTTGTAATATTGTATGTGTTACATTGTCACACACTTTAAATCTTGTGATCCACACTACTTTTATTGAACATCACTAAACACTTATCTTGATACCGTGGATAAGTTATAAGCTAATACACTGCTTTTGATCCTCCATTTACATTTACATAAATCATGAAACACAAACTTTATGGTTGACACTTTTAAGCATGTATTCTCAGGTGAAAATTAGGATGCTTGACATATCTAATTGTGCAATGGAGTCCAAAGTTTACAATGATTACATTCTGAATTTCTAATACATGCAAACAATCACATCTGTTGTATTATTTTCAGTCTTTATTTTGATGCAAAACTTTTGGGACAAATGTTATAACAAGTTCAATTTCAATTAAATCAACGAGATTACTTTTCAAATGACTCATTTAGAGGTCGTTCTCTCATATCTTGTGCTATTATATTATGAAGTAACGCTCTCGGACATATTTCCGTTACGACTCATTTTGGGGTGTTACAATTTTAAGTATCTCCCAATAAATATTTTCATCATCAAAATAAAAGGAGATCTTAGTCATCATTTTGCACCAACAATCTCCCTATGTTTGATGATGACAAATATATATTAGAAAGCAAATGAAATTACTACGAAGCATGAAAGGAAAACACCCTTTGATGAGGCATGCGTCGTGAGATTCCTTGTCTTGAGCTTGAGTAGCTTATCTTCTCCTCCGTAAGCTCTAGCTCTTTCCTTTCCTTCTTCCCTTTTGTCAAATCAAAAAGGCGGGATCTTGGTCTTTCACTTAAAGGTTGATATCTTTGTATAGGTAGAGAGTAGATATCTTTACACATGCTCCCCTTAGATCATTGCTTCCCCTTGTACCAAGGCAGGGATCTATGGGTCAAGAGCATCACCTTTGCAGTGTGCTTGGCTACAAAAGGAGCAACAAACAACACACAACAAAAAACACAATCACATGTACAATTTCAACATAGGTTAGTTTACCATTTGGAGATTCTAATACATGGGTTAGTCCAAGCATAGCATCATATCATACATATCCAAATGTTCATAAAATCAAGCAATCACATGCATAACATTATCACATAGTTATTTATAAGATAGATTTATCAATCATGGATCAATATATCACATACTCAAGTAAGCATAATACATATTCAAATTAGAGCACATTGTTTCACATAAATCACTTTAAGGGTGTAAGGCAAGATCTAAGTCTTTAAGGCAAGAGGGAGTAGATATCTAATTACTTTTCAGTGCGTGCGTGCCTAGTCTTAATTCGTGATGCCTACTCAAAATCCTATTAGGATATGAATGCAACTTAGAGTGCATTTTGCTTAGAAGTTTTGTGCAATGTTTGCACCAACAATGTGAGTATAATTTTTCACTCATATATAGTCCTAATGGCGAGTTATGACATGAAGGGATCCTTAAGTGAGTAATTGACACCGTGTATTACTTTCCCCCTAGATAAATACAACCTCTCAAAGTTAACACCTATGTGATGTAAGGTCAACCTCAGAACTACAACATATCCTTTCCATGCCTTTTACGTAATTCCTAAGAGCATAAATCAAGTTTTAAGAACTTAATATCATTCAAAGCAAGTACAATCTAAAATGCCTAGATTACTTTAAATTTAGAAAAATATGAAGATGTGCACCATACACATTTCCTTCAATGTCCTCATTTTGAAAATGATTTTTCCTAACATTTGAAGATTCATGTCTAATAAACGACCATAAGTAGGTAAGGTACGAGTTCAAATTGTGAAATTAAGAACCTAGATTTTAATTAAGGATATTGGGGTTGTGAGGGCATGATCTACAATCTTTAATAGATGTGCAAATAATTGGCGTGTTGTCAATAAGCATAAAATCAACTAGCATCATGGCAAGTAGCCATACAAGCAAATAGCATCAAAACATATTTCTCATGAAAACATATTTCACATATCATCATTTAATCACTACAACAAGTAAGCACATAATCACATAGCATCCATTAACTTTCAAGTTTTGAAAACTTATCTTGTTCCTAAAGATTCTCAATTATGTGAACAAATTAAATGTGACTAATTAATCACCATGGCAAGTGGATATGTGAGAAATTTTCATGTTATCACCTTGTTGATTTTTTGACATATCCTTTAAACATCTACTTTTTAGCAACATAACCGTGCATTTCATTTATGTGTATATCTTCTAAAAGATTTTTCATTTAAGCATTTACATATACGTATTAAGCAATTAAGCAAACAACACATGATGTTATGTATTAATGTGAAAACTTTAATCATCTAACCGGTTTATCTTAGTTTAAGATTTAAGATGAGTTTATTTATGCATGGCGCACATGACTTTCGTTTTCATTCCTAAGTCAATATCTCAAGCTAACAAGTATTTTCATGCATCCATATCAATCATGTTTACACAAGTTCTACATTAAACATATATGCATTTTTAGTCCAACTTTAAGTTAATGGTCTTTAAGCTTCTAAGTCACCTAACTTTTGAAGTTATGGCAAAAATAAGCTACCTAGCATCAAACAAATTCACATAGCATTTTGTGACAACTACAATATAAAGCACATAATTATTCATAAACATAAAAGGAAAACTTATCTTGATTTTAATGGACGATTTTTGTTTTATGACCACGAGATAAAGATCCATCGTTGATGCTTTGTCTATCGATAACCTTTCCTCAAATGTTTCTTGTGTACACTATCATGCTCCTTATATGAAGTATATAATCTTCTACTACCGATCATGTGCTTAGACTAATTACTATCCATAATCTAATAGGCTGGTTCAAGCTTATACCTAACAAACATATAACTCAAAAACTTAGTCCCTAGTGGTTGTTGGGCCCATTGATGTTAGCATAAGACACTCCCAAGTTAAACATCCTTAGGTCTTGAAGCAATTGGCTAAGTCTCTCAAAGACCGAACTTTGAAAATGTTGACCAATGGTTTGATTGAAATTATTTTCATTTTGAAATATTGGTCCAACGTTTGTTTTATAAAATCGTTGGTTTGGGTAGGAGTTGTCTCTCATTTAAAATGAGTTATGTTGATATGGTAAAGACCTTCAGTTGTTGTAAGAACTCTTTCTTTTTTGAAAAGATGGCCGGTTGTTTAGGTTAGGTTTATTTTAAAATGGAGGCCTTTGATTGTACGAGGTTGTAGGTTTCAAATTAGGTGTTGGTAAGAGTGGTTTATGGTTGACTCGAGTTTGAGTAAATATCAGTTTAGAATGGACATTAAACAAATCATTAAAACATGATTTTTTGTCTTGACTCTCTTTTACAAACACGATTGGTTTGCTTAGACTCTGGGAAGTGGTTATCTTAGTTTTTGAAAATCCAAGACCTTCCTTATCTTGGGACAATTTTTGATGACTTAACATGTCATCCAAAACACTATTACTCTTTATAAATTTTGAAAAACTCAATGACTCCTCTTGAAGTTTAGATATATTGCATTTCAAAGAGTCAACCTCTTGTGTAAGTTTTTTACAACTTAAGCAAGGTTCAACCACCTCTTTGACTTTGTCAAATTTCTTTACCTCAAATTCGAGTTGATTGATTTTGTTAATGAATATTATTCTTTTTTCTTCTAAAATAGATTTTTCTTTTAACAATGCCTCATTTGTTTTAGTGATTTCAAAATTTATTTTAACAAGTTCATTATAGTTATTTTGTAATTCATTAACATTACTATCAAATTGAAAAGGGTTTAGATTTACCTTTTGCGAACCTATTGCCATGATACATGTTGCGTCCTTCTTGATTTGATCATCGTCGTCACTATCACTCCAAGTTCCACCAACGAAAGCCTTTTTCATCTTCGCCTTCGAACAATCATCAACGAAGTGGTTCTTGCTACCACAACCATAACAACTACGTTCTCGTCTAGTGCTTCCAACACCTTTTCTACTATTACCACTAACTCCTTCAACCTTATTACCCTTCTTGAAGAACTTCTAAAGGTTCTTCATCATCGAGTTGAACTTTTTTCTTCGTCTTCGTCTTCGTCTTTGACACTTCCATCTTGACATATATTATCATTACTAGTTTGACCCCTAGTAACTTTAGCTTTGAGATCTAGATACTTAACCTTTTCTTTAGTGGACATAGAAATTACACCATCATTTCTTAAGACCATTTCACATACCTTAAGGTTTCCAATTAGCTCATCAAGAGGAAGATCCACCAAATCCTTGGCTTCTTCAATCACCGTGACCTTTGGTTGCCATCTTAACGGAAGAGCTCGAAGAAACTTACTCACATGATTCTTGCTAGAGTAGTTCGGATCTAAAGATTTAAGACTAATTACAATAGCATTGAATCGTGTGAACCCACTATCAATAGTTTATTCCTTGGATATTAAGAACTTCTCGTATTCTTGAGTGAGAAGATCAATTTCTGGGTCTTTCATCTTGAAAACAAAGTCACCATTTTGAATAACTTGCCACAAGTCAATATCTTTGGACTTAATGTAAGTCTCAAAGCAGGTTTTCCAGAAGCAGAACCCGTCGACTTCTAGTAAAGGTGGTCTTTGCATAGAACACCCCTCGACATAGTTCTCTTAAGCCATGGATCTTACTCAACTTTTTCAAAAATTGGAGTAAGGATTTTGAATTTTTGAAAAAGAAATTTTCAACTTAAAACAACTTCTCGGGAAGGCTTTAACACTTAAAAACTTAAGTAAGTTTCTTTGATACCAATTGTAAAACCGTAGAGGGGGTAAATACGGATTTCTTGACTTCTTTGAAGTTTCTAAAACTTCAAGTCTCGAAAGAACCGAGTGGTGTGATGATCTACTTAGCAAAGAAACAATAAGTAAATAAAGATAGAGAAAGAGAGAGAGACCATAATATATACTGGTTTGGGAAGGGGGGTTTAATCCTTCTTTACGTCTAGTTGCGAATCTACGACACCTATATTATTTCTAGTATAATCTTTATGGTGGACTACAAACCGTATCAAAATTTAACTCCATTGATATGCACAAAGATCGGCACTCACAAAGAAGAGTTACTACCTACGGTATTTCGCCCTCGGAATCCACCCGTAAGAACACGCGATTCGACTTAACCTATAACCACTTAAGACTTCCCTATGGAAGCTTAGTAAACCCCAACTAGATCCCAATGACCTAAGCTTGATCGCTCGAACACAAGACTTATCTTACAACTCAATTGAATAAATGAATATAGATGAACCAAGTCTTAACCTAACCTAGAGACTCGATTCTAATAGAAAGGGTATGAGAAAGAAGACCCTAAAAAAACACAAGTATGGATTAGGTACTTGTGTGGCTCTCTTGTGAAGATGTGTGTTCTTTAATAGATGATAGAAGATAAGATTAAGAACACAAAAGGTGTTAGACTTAGAGGATTGGAGGAAAGAAAAGAGAGGAAAGAATGTTTGCAAGAGGTGAGAAATACAAAGGCCAAGGGTGGGTATTTATAGGCCAAGGAACACAAATTGTCAAAATACAATTCGTGTCTGGCGCGCTGCCCACACTCCAGCGCATGGCCAGCGTGCTAGATTCCCCAAGATGTTTTCTTTGGGACTTGGTGTTTTAAACACCCGCACTTGTTAAACCCTCAATTGTACTTCACGCTATGACCTTTCAATCATTCTTATGCTCAAGGTCAACCAACTCAAATAGCTATTTGATAAAAAACGTTTGTGAAGTGTTAAAAGCGTTTTGCTTATCCGATAATGAAAAGAAAGAAAAGAATTATCGGAAAAGGGTATTTTGGGTATTCCTCAAAATGGTATTTAGCCTAGTTGGGATCTAACTAAAGATTAGAAGTGACTAGTTAGGGTACAAGAGAATATTTTTTAAATATTCTTTGCTTGGAGAGAAAGAAGGAAAGATTTGAAATTTGAATTTCAAATTCATTAACACATATGTTGGATAAGAGAGGATGAGTTGTGTATGAGTTATCATGATGTGATATGATGTGATGGAAAGGGGCTTCTTGATCTTGTTTGAAATGGAGGGCGAGGATGTAAAGAGGACACTGGGTTAAGTGGCAAGATTAAGGGTAGAGAGAGGTGTGCTTGTTGTGTGAGTGAGAAGAGAGCGTTTATGAGAGAGGTTGTGTTTGTTTGAGATGAAGCATCAATCTAATGGTTGAGAATAGAACGAAGTAGTTTGAATTGATGAGGTGGCTTGATCAAGGATAGAAGAGAAGTGTGTTTGTTATGTTTGTTTGAGAAGCAATCCAAGGGTTGAGAAGAGAGTGTGTGAACTTGGTTTGGTGACATGGCTTGATCAAGGGTTAAGATGAGACTGTGTGTAATTTGAATTGTATAGAGAATAAGGTAAATAGTAATTATATGGTGGAAAATGTTTTAAAAAGATATGGGATATATTCTTTGGAATGTGGGAGACATGGAAGTACAATAAGTACAAGAGAACTACATTGTGTAAGGGAATATGAGTTGGCATTGTTGAGGATAAGATTTGAGGTTTATTTGGTGAAGGTTTATGTGTATGAAGGTTCAAAGATAAAGATGAAGATAAAGATAAAATCAAAGGATTGATTTGGGTTATTATTCACATTTCCAATAAGAGAGGAAAGAGTGGGCATATGTGATTATGGGATTGTTTAGGAAGAAGATGTTTGAAGTGTTTGTAGATGAGATGAAATCACTTGTTGGGTAAGAAGAGTGAACAAGTGATTAGGAAGAATGGGTTCTATACAAGGAGTGTGGACTTATACATGTTAGTTTGTAAAACATATGTATGGAAGTGAGAAAAGTTAAAGTATGATTAGCTTCCAAATACCACAAACTCAATTAGTCATTTAGACTTTAATCCATGATAATCAACAATGGATTTGATCACTAATCATCTTTATGCAAACAAACTAAGTGTTTTGCATTTTAGTAAAGCATATCCCATAACGAGAAAGGATGTGTTTACACAAAGTGACCTTTGACTTAGTTTGACCCATACGGGAGTAATGCCAGTTACAAGATTAAGATCATTGTAAATTCGGATTAAGGTTAAATGAATACTTTTGCTTGTTGGTATGTTGGAAACATGATCATACTAGGTTTAGAAAGAAGTTTTGGCCTTGGCTAGAGACGTTTGATAAAAGATTTGAGTTGTCGTTCTATAAAAAAAAATAGAGGGATTCATTTTTGCTCCTCTCTAAGTCTAAACCTCATTTGTAGTGTTTTGAAATGCTTAAATATCATGTACGTACCTTTATTGAAGTTTCCATATTTATCGGTAAGAGGAAAGCCGACAAACTCAAATCTATAATTTGCAATTCATGAGTGATGCGACCCTCACGCTCCAACATGCCAAAATAAATTGTTGATTCCTGGTTTAAGTTGTAGATCTTCTTTTCCTCCTTATGTGGCCGGTTGAATTAAGTAAAACAGAGTCCGGATGAAGAAGTTATGGCCAAAATATTAAAGCATCCTCTGCGGTCATCCTATAGACTTGATTTCTCATTTGACTTTGTTTCTTCACTTGATTATCTTCTAACGCACATATAAGGCATGTTCCTATCTTTCAAGCTTTCGATAGTGATTTTAAGTGTCTCCTAATATATATTTTCATCATCAAAATACAAAGGAGATCTTAGTCATCTTTTTACACCAACATACAGCCGTTGCTAGCTTCGGAAAGAAAGTTAGCTTTTGCCCAAAAGTTATTGATGCTCCATTGAGATAAAAAAATTCTGGTGTCAGATAGAAAGTTATCATACGCGCAATGGTTTCCTCGGGTTTCAGAGGCGGCATTTTATTAAAATAGGCATGTTTTGTAACAGAACCTACCTCCAAATACCATATATCGAATTTTTCCATCCTCCTCATCAATGGCCTAGATACAAAGTAATAGAATTTATTAATATTTAACGACGTAATAATATCATAAGTCATAGCACCATATCAAAATCCAAAAACACTAGAAAATCATAAACATCATTTGCTCCTCCTTAATTAAGAAGTACAATTTGATACAAAAAATATCAAACCAATGAATCTTTTATAGATAACATTTCGCACAAATATTAAGGGCAGTCGCAACAACAATGGTTGTTGAATAACAGTAACAGTCACAGAAAAATGCAAATATCGAAACACCTTTAAATTTCTGAAAAAACGCAAAAGATGTTAAAACTTATATATTAATTTGTTCGTACACACTTTATATAATTATATACCTTGTATATACCAACAAGGACGACCACATATCAATATCCAAAAATATCAAAAAATCATTTATCTATTTCTAACATAATAGGCATGGTCTTTACACGCAAACCATATAAATTATAAAAGCAACAAGAACGGGCATACACGCAAATCCAAAGACATCACAAAAGTATAAACATGGTTTACCTACGTCAAGATTCAAAAGTACAATCTGCACATACAAAACATTTAAGTAATTAATTATTTAAGCATAATGTTTGGCATACATAATTATCCCATACGCGATGAAAGGCCAATTCAAGTTAATTTACAGTTAATTTATGTTTGAACTTGAAAAATTGTCTCTAATTAGGCTAAGATATTACAATCATCATAAAAGTGGACTACAATTTCGGAAAGGTATTTTTTCAACAACAAAATTACAAATCATCGATCTATCGCAGAAGCTGCAAAAGACTGTTCCAATATCTACCATCTAGCTTTTTGCATAGCCAAAACCATAGCTGACCGGATGACCAAACCATCATAGCCAAGCCAGCACTGTTCAAACCAAATCCAAAAGACACATTCATATAAATTACCACTTATGTTTTCAAGAACCGCAATATAAACAACAAGAATCCAAATCACGAAATGTATTCTAATCAAATTAACAACAAAATCAAAGCATGCATAATTCGTATCTAAATTATATTTGAAAAAAGTGGCAAAACCACGACATGCAACTACTTCATTTTTAGATCCACAAAAAAACAACAAAATCACAACATGCATCAACTTAATCATAATCATCAATGGCAATCAAGAACCCTAACACCCCATGCAACACTTTTACTAGCAGCAGCAGCAGCAGCGGTGGCGACAACGATGACGACAACAACAACAACAACATACCCTTAATCTGAAAACCATGATCAACGATACAGTTGGCAATACAATAACCAAAATCAGCCCTTAAGCTGTAGGAACTTAAACAAATCAGCTAAAAAAACCAAAAGCAATTCCAAACACCATATGCAACACAACATTTTCAAAATCTCACACGCTTAAAACATAATCAAACTTACACGGATGAACAACAACAAAAATACCCTTAATGTGTGAACCACCATCAACGCCCGAAACCTTGAAAAGAGAAATATGTAAGAAACACTTGTAACTAGATATCTAAAACCACAGAACCATCAAAACCACTATGTGTATATCTGGGGAGAAAAAAAATGCATAAAGATAGAAGTACTAAAGAAAAGTATTGAGTACACTTCCTCGGTGCTTAGTTTGTAACAAAACCGGTGCAGCAAAACCAAAGTACAACCCAAAAAGAGAAAATTGGCCCAACAATGGCACTAATGCAAAATGACCACATTAATAGCAAAATGGCGTCGTTCGCACGCCTAATGTATAATACGTTAATGTCTTAGTGCATTAATGTTACATTTATGAGAACACTTAGTGCACTTATGAATGTCCATATGACAAATATACCGATCAACAATTTTGTGTCATAAATGGAGCTAGATCGAAAACAAATAAAAATGTAGTGAAATATAATATAACCCTAAGAATTTTATTTTCTATATTTTTTGAAATCTTACTATAAAGTATAATTTGTGCGTAGCATAGCTCAGTTTCAACCAAGGATGTTAAGATCGTGATCCCACCTGAGATCGTTTTTGTCTTTGCAAGATCGAGATCGTAAGATCGGATCGAGATCGTTTTTTTTAGGTAAAGGGTGTGGAAAACTAGAAGGGGGGTTGAATAGTTTGCCGTTTTTAATTTAAGGTTTATGTTTGTTTGTAAAATTTAGATTCGACTTTATGTGATTTCAACACTTGCACAATATGATCAATATACTTATCTAAACAATCAATAGAATGATATGAGAAAGTATTGTAAGACAAGAGATAAGAGTAAGAATAATCAAAGCACAACGCGAGGATTTATAGTGGTTCGGTAACGAAGCACCTCTTCGCCCTACTCCACTCCCCGAGCACCAAACTCGAGAGTTTTCTTCACTATGTCAACAAGCTCCCTTTAGGCGGAGAAAACCGTACACAACGTTGCTTATATCAATTTTTGACACTAAGCTAGATGTCGAGTTCTAATCTTAGCTAGAACCAATCTATCACAACACAACTTCACGACTTGTTCACGACTTCACAACTTCACGACTTCTTCACAACTTCAAGACTTCTTCACAACTTCACTTCACCACACTACTTATATCACAATTATCTAACACTACTTGGTAAGATCACCACGATCTAACTATACTTACAAAGATCACCAAGATCTAACTACTACACACAAATACAAGATATACAATTGATTTACAAATTTGTGATATGGATGCAACAAGATTGCAATACACACTTGAGGTGTAATACTCCTTCACTTGATGATGAAAGTATTCTTCTCTTGCACTTGAGGAATTGAGCTTGGATCACTTGGAAACAAAGCTTTATGATTAAATAATCAAAGGATTTTAGTGAGATGTGTGGGCTGTTTTAGAACAGAAAGAATGAGTGCAAAAGGTGAGAAAATAGTGGGGAAAAGTCCAGTATTTATAGGACAAACTGGGGGAGCGTCTACCTAGGGGCGGTCCCCTTAAATAGGTGGGCGGTCCCCTTAAAATTAAGGGGGCCGCCCGTGTATTTAAGGGGGCCGCCCTAGACTAGGGCCTCCCCAGTTTGTCTTTTGTGTAGGGGGAATTTTCTGGAACTTTTCTAGCCGTTTTAGGTCCGAAAATTTGAATTTCAAAATGTTTATTTTGAATAAAACATTTCTTTTAATTGTAGAAAATGTTTTGTAATGTTTATAAAAATGTTTACAACATTTTATAAAAGTTTGAGGTTGAATAAAAATTTCCTTTGATCATAAAATGCATTAAGCATTTATTTATTCATACCTTTAAGTGATATAATTATCGAAATGAAAATTTACTACTAATTACTTGTTTACGTTTAATTTTACATTGAACGTTTTTATATTTTGTGATTATCAAAACGTAAAGATGTGAAAAATATTAATAATGTTTTTAGGCATTATATTTTGTCAACAATCTCCCCCTTTTTGATGATTACAAAATTTAAACTCATTAAATGTAAAATTATTTTTAAACAAGTATTTAGTGAGTTTCATGTCATTTCTCCATTTTTGTATCAAAATTTGCGTGATAATATTAGCCTCTTCTTTTGAAACCTTCTCGTGTAACTCATTTGAATTCCATTCTCCATTTAGAAAAAAAATCTGACATACTATTATCTGTGTATAACTGTATTAAAAGAATCAAGTGAAGAACGAATGTAAAAGTCTTCAGAATATGGAATCCACTTATGAGTGCAAAAAGAAATTTTTCGGTAGCACACACACAACTTGCACATTCAGCCCTTGTAGCAATAAGTCACAACCGTGAAGGAGAGAACTCCAAATCCATGAAGTTTATATTAGTTATCAAATTGTTGAGGATGTTACCATACATTTCAACCAAATTATAGGTTTCTCACAGATATCATTTTTGTTTGACAAATAGAATCAAATAAAGATTTATCTAATGTATACTTTTAATAGTATAGTTGCAATATATAAATATATGTTGTTTGTATTAACTTGATTAAAGAAAGTCTAACATGATGATGATATATTTCGATAGTTCTGAGTCGGTAAACAAAAATTCAGAATCAAAGCGTTCGGGTCACTCTAAGTACTCTGTTCTGCCGCTAACGGGGGGTTCTATTTTAAATCTTATGGAGGAAGTTGTGAAGGTGGGCCAAACTATGGGTTATAACATGGATGGGTGCATCAAGGATATCACTGAGATCATTGAATCCCAAAGAGAATTTGGGGTTAATCGATGAATTTTATGTCTTTGAACGTTCAAGGCCTCGCCCAAAAGGCCAAAAAAGATTGGGTAAAGGAGTTGTGTGTTAAAAATAAAGTGAATTTTATGGGTCTTCAAGAAACTAAGATGAGGTCTATTGATCTAAGTAGTGTGAGGTCTTGCTGGGGTAATTCTAATTTTGATTATGTGCATAGTGATTTCGTTGGTAACTCGGGAGGGATCTTGTGCATTTGGGATCCTAATTCTTTTCGGAGGAGTAGCTTTACGAGATCGAACTATTTTGTCATTGTTCGAGGTGTGTGGTTGAAATCAGGGATTGATCTTATGATAGTGGTTGTATATGCGCCTCAAGAGGCTAAAGAAAAGCGTATGTTATGGGATTATTTGGCTCATGTGTCGAATCAATGGGTTGGTAAACTTGTTATGATGGGCGACTTTAATGAGGTGAGATATAAATCGGACAGATATGGTTCGAATTTTAATGCTCACGATGCTGAGATTTTCAATTCATTCATATACAATGCGGGTCTTGATGAAGTCCCTTTAGGAGGAAGTGCTTATACCTGGTGTCTCAAATCTGCTTCTAAAATGAGTAAATTGGATCGATTTTTTGTTTTCAAAAATTTGTTGAGCATGTGTCCTAATAATCACATGCTATTACCTTGTGCGGTTTATTTCAGACAATCGTTCTATTTTATTTACGTGAAGTCAGGTATTGGATTACGGTCCTATTCCTTTTTGATGTCTATCGTTACTGGTAGAGTTGATGGTTTGCCAAGAATGGTTAGGGATTTCTTGGATATGAGGCTCCTTTTAACAAGAAAAATTCATTCAAAAGACTTCATGGGTAAACTTAAATTTCTTAAAGACCGTGATTCGGTGCTGGCTATTATTCATAGGTCGAATTTCGCGAGGTGAGATCTATTTCTTTAAAGAGGGTTGTTGGGCTCTTGTGATAAGGTTATATTAAAAGGGAGTTTGCCGAATGAGGTGGTTCAAATAAACGTACGGAGATTCTCAACAAGACTTCATCAGGAAAATAATATTCAAGGCTTGAAAATTGCTCAAAAAAGCCAAGATTAAATGGGCCAAATCTAGGGAGATGAAATGTAAAGTTTTTTCATGGATGCTAAACAAGAGCGCATTCAACTCTCAATATTCGGGGTATTATGGTGATGGGGACGTGGTCGTCGACCGGTTCAGGTTGAATTCGTGATTTCTTTTAACATTTCTGGGGAGGTTCGATAAAACCATCAGTGAAATCAAAGCGTGTATGATACCCCTTTTCCGTCTCCCTTTCGATTGATCAGAAAGAGATATGAAAACGCAGGATTTTCTAAAGAGGATGTTAATTGGGCTGTGTGTTGTGGGATTGCCAAGTGGCGTTAGATAAGTCTGGGGTCCGGATGGTTTTTCATTTAGCTTTTACCGTCATTTTTGGCCTGTGATTGAGAAGGACGTGTTCGAGGCTGTTGACTATTTCTTCATGTATGGTGAAATACCAAATGGATGTAACTCGAACTTATTGCTTTTGATTCCTAAAAATCCTTGATGACAACATGGTTAAGGATTTTCGTTCTTAAGTTGATGGAGCTATATCTAGATTATTGCTAAAAATCTTGGCGAAACGTTTAGTTGGTGTGCTTGGTGATCTTGGTCAATGAGGTTTTAATCGCTTTTGTGGCGGCAGACAAATCCTAGACGGTCCATTAATCTTGATGAGGTTCTTCAATGGTGTCGTAGGAAGAAAAATACGCTCTTATTTTCAAAAGTTAAATTTCGAGAATAGGTTTTGGATTTGGTCCGCTGGAATTTCGTGGTATGATCGTGTGTTGTTAATAAATTTGGTTTCCGTTGTAAGATGGAGGACTTTGGATTCAAAGTTGTCTTTCAAATCATACAGGGGGGCTCCAATTCTTGTCAACGGTCTTGTCCTACGGAGGAATTCCAAATTTTTTAGAATGGTCTTAAACATAGGGTGAATCCATGTATCCCTTTTTTTATCATTCTTATTATGGAGAGCTTGCATATTTCCTTTTCAACGTGTGGCGGGGGTTAGATGCGGGTTTGTTTACGGGGTATCAAAAATTAATTCATGGTGAATTTTGTTCTTATTTGTTTTATAACAGATCTTTGCGGTTGATGCATCTTTATTGGAAATAGAGTGAGCTCAATATCGTTTCCGTTGAGTTCGAGTTTTGGATTGTTTTTCGGGACTTCTGGTTCTTCGTATTAACATGTGTAAGAGTAGATTTGGGTGTAACGTGAAGATGGGATGGTAAAAACGCGGCTTCTAAACTGGGTGTTTGGTCCTTAAGACTCCATTCACTTATCTGGGTACGAAAAGTTGGGGGAAATTATTTAATTTCGTAAAGGAAGCAAGCCTTGGAAAGAAGTTGTGGACAAGGATGTTATCTCGCTTCGTAGATGGAAGGGATGATGGAAAACTCATTTCAGCGGAGGCAGACCTCCTCTTCTTAAGTCCGTGTTAGAATCTAGGCAATCTTTCATATGTCAATTTTAATGTTCCCTCGGTTTTCTTATATCTCTTGAATCTATTCGTAGTCGGTTCTTTATGGCCAGGTTCCGAATAGTAACAAAGCTTCTTGGGTAAAGTGGAACTAGGTCTACCCGGAGGATAAAGGGGGTTTAGGGGGTTTCAAGCTTGTTTGCCCTTAATAGAGGTTCATGCTCAGTGGGTTTGGCGCGTTCTGATTTCAGAAATGTTCCTTTAAGGACTAACATGTGATTAAGGTTATTTACTGGGAAGGACGGGAATTTGAACAATGATGTTTATGGTGGAGTTCGATATGCTGGACATCTCGATAGTTCACGAAGTAAGGGTGTTACTCATGGTCGGGGATTAAGTTAGCAGATTACTCCGATTGAAGTGAGGAATGGGTGAGAACACACGGATCTGGGTCGACAATGGTATGAAGGCGTGTCTTTCAAGAGTGTTCCCAAGTACTGTTCGCTCTTGAGTTTGAATAAGAATGCTACTGTTAGTTTCGAAATTGAATGCGTCAAGGTTTAGTGCTAACTCATTCGAGAAAGCGAGAAGTGGAATTGAAGAGATGGCAACTTAAATCTTTGGCTGAGATTTCTCGGATTGGACATTCTCTCGTGCCTTTGCGAATACGGGTTTTATGTTCTGGTCGTTTAGAAACGTTGATGGGGTCTTTCAGTGGCTTCAATTCGAAAGGAGTTTGATGGGAATCGGTTTCAGATGATAGTTTGCCGATAGGTGGGTTTAAATCCGTGCACTCAGAGGTGAATATCATTGTTGGAAGTCAAATCTAACGCCGCTCCAAGCGTTTTAATATCTCTCGTCGTGGAATGGTTTGATTATGTATTTGATTTGATTGTTTGTCCCAATTTAGTAATGCCGGTGTGGAATCGAACAAACCATATTTTCTTTCAATGCGTTGTAGTGAGAACTATTATGCGGTTTAAGATATCTTCTTGTGTGGATTATTGACTATTCGGATGTGATTCTTACGAGGAATGCACAAGTGTGGTTGGTTTTTATTCGGATTTCAATCAAAACTCAAAGGCGTTTTCTGGAGGGTGTTATACTAGGTTTGTGGTGGTATATGTTGGACTTTCGTCAACAAAGCTTCTGTTTGATAAAAAAGATCCTTAAAAAGGGGCTGATATTTGATAATTTAGTTTTTAGCCTTTTTCTTGGTGTAAATTCAGATGTAAAGCGGTCGTTCAAGTGAGAGATTGGCTTAAGGATACCTTCTATTGTTCTGTTTGATCTAGCTCCTTGCTAGTGTTTTAATAAATCGCCGTTCAAAAAAAAAAAAATATAGTTCTATAGTTGCCATTTTATATTAAAATTATTAATAACTTGTTATGGGGTTCATGTGGATCATCTTCTAATAGAGAAAACAAAATTGGTTTTATGTCAAGCATATCACTACCTAATTTATTGTTTTATTTCTCAAAGTTAATACTTTTTGGACTCTTATAAGCAAGGACGGGACTAGATCATTAGAAGGTACATAATAATATATATTGAAGAAGCAAAACGTATTGAAAAAAGCTGAAAGAAGATAAAAAGAAAGTATGCCGTCATCACCAAGATTCTCCTTTTGCTTGTGATGATCAGACAATGACGGCTTTTGGAGATAGTTTGGTACTGCATGTAGAATTGAAGGGAAAAAACAATCTACAATTATCCTACAAATTTGTGATGATATGCGTGCACCCGTTTGTGATCATTTCTTAATATGACACGTTGAAGGCCAATTCTATTTGCATAAAGTTTGTATATGAGCATAAGATATATTAAAACAGGTTTATGACGCACACTTGATAAATTGTTAAAATGATATACTTAATAAAAAATGGTGACCGCGTGGTCAGAATATTAATTGGGTCATTTTAAGACTAAGTATGCACGTCCATGAAAAGGCAAAAGATAGATTACAACTTCATGACGGTGTTACTAATAAGAGGTAACATACCATAATAGTCAACAACATCGGTATTGAGTCTTCCTGTAAAAATTTAAATGAACATTGATTTAGGAAATTTTTACTATATCAAAGAAATTAGTAACAAAATAAATCATGGATAATCTAGATACCAAAATTATTGTATATGTTGGTTAAAGTATTCAACACAGGTTATTATTATTATTACTAGTTTTAATCCCCGTGCACGTACGGGGCTTGTACATTATGTTTTTTAAATATATTTATAATTTTTATTTTTTTTGTTTTATAAGTTATGAAAGCTTAAGGGGTTATTTGTTTTCTTTTTTAAAGTCATAATAAAATTTGTAAATTTATAAATTTACACTTAACTCTATACAATTTATTTAAAATTAAATCATTAAAGTTTTATTAATTACCTCCTCTTTTTTTCATGTTTTTATTTCTATAAATTTGACACATATATTTTTATGTGTTTTTTTTCTTTATCAGATTTCTCCACCAAAATAATACTAATTTTAGAAGTATTTAAGCTTTTTAATTAAACATATATTCAAAAATAATAAAAAAATTTGAAGCATCATACCTAATAAGGAAAGATTTTGAAATGCAAAAGTCTCCACTTTTCGTTTTCCTTTACTAAGTAAAAGATTAGAGTTATGAACATTTTTGGTCCTTTTGGTTTGGTGTGTTTTTCACTTTTGGTCCAAAATTCAAAAAAAGTTTGGTTTTGGTCCAAAAGACATAGTTTCGTTTCACTTTTAGTCCAAAAGAAATAGTTTCGTTACACTTTTGGTCCAAAAGACATAAAAAGTGGAACGAAACTATGTTTTTGGACCAAAACCAAACATTTTTTGAATTTTAGACCTAAAGTGAAAACGCACCAAACTACAAGGACAAAAAATATACTTATTAATTTTATTATTATTATTATTATTATTATTATTATTATTATTGTTATTGTTATTTAACTATAATAAATTACTTTATTAAGAAACTCAAGAGATTTAAAATAAATTAGAGGGGAACCGAGATACTATCTGGGCCCCTCACTCCTTTAGCAATAGCGAAGGTGATCATATTAAATATATGAATAGTAGCACGTGCCCCAATGTCCTGAGCCATGAAGAACTTCCGGATCCGCTTCAACAATGTAACCGCGTCTACCTCTAATTCCCCCAAAGAAGTGAAAGAAAATGGAAGAAACCTATATTCAATAGCCGCACACTTAGCCATATACTTATCGCGTTTACCTGTGCAGCATCAATCACGACCTGATCGGTTGTTGTTGTTGTGGGAATATTTAGGTACAATATTTTATAGCTAATTGGCTACAAATTTATGCTATAAATCATACGTCCCTGACTAATAAAGTGGGTCTCTGAATTTTTTGTGTGGGTCCCTGAGTAATTCTTATGTATTTTTGTGAAGGATTGTAGCTAGTTGGCTACAAAAACTGTAGTCAAGTTATCCCCTATTTTTATTGTTACGAGTTTCCGTAGGCTGAATATGCTTGAAGATTAGATCAACGTTGAAACCTAGATTACGTGCACCCTTGTTGGGTGACGACTTGCCATCCCAAGTACCTATAACCTTTGGCAAGAACGGTATTCAACCCATGACCTATTTTCACAAACCCATGACCCAATGGGGCAATGCCCCAATAGTGGCGAATATGCTTGTTAATGATCTTAGTTTCTAGTTATAAAATTCCTAGATCACAAGAAAGAAATTGATAGATAAAATCGAGATGGATGTTAGACACGGCAAAAATCATGATAATAAAAATCAACTCAAAGTTGAAACTAACCAAAAATGAACTACGGTTTGAATTAATATCATATATATCAATAGTTGGTATTTTAAATTAACAATCATTAGAATGTAAATAAAAATATACATTGAAGAAGAAGGTGATTTGCACACTTAAAACTAATGTGATTTGACATTTATACCCTTGCAATAATGAACATGAGTAGAAGTAATCTAAAGGTATAAGTGTCGAGTCACACTAGTTTTGAGTATGCAAATCAATTTAAGGAGTGTGTAAATCAATTTAAGGAGTGTGCAAATCATCTCCCATTGAAAAAGTAAAATGTATTGAAAAAGGTTGAAAGAAGGTAAAAAGAAAACGTACCAGCAGTGATGATCAGACACTGACAATTTTTGGAGGTAGTTTGATTCTACAAGTAGATTTGCAAAATAATTCAACTTAACAATCATTTTCGGGATTCTCGCAAGTAGCATACAATTTTATAATTGTTTCTCAATATGTAAGTTGAGTTCAGGGTCAATTCTATTAGCATAAAGGGTTGTTTTAAGACCGAAAGATATATCAAAACAAGTTTATGACACCCTTGATACTATAGTATATAAAAGTGGTGAACGCATTGTGTTAGAGAAAAGATTTGGTCCTTTCCAGACTTGTTTTGTAGCTCACTTACATGAAAAAAAGGCAAAATAAAGAAATCAACATGGAACAAAAAAGAGGTAACATACCATCAAATTCAACATCATCGACGTTCTGCTGCTGCTTCAGAATTGAGGAATAGTGTCAACATCCATTATGTCAATTGGTTTGATTCTACATGCAAGAATTCAAATGAATGGAAATTCTTATAGTATCCAAGTATTAATAATAGAGTTACCAACCACTTGATCTAAACAAAAAATAAAATCTATATTGCAGCTTCTGTAAAGTAATGATGTAGTAATTTTCAACTAGTAAAGGTGCTAAAACATAAATTTGGAGCCCAACTCATAATATACTTGTGTATCAAAAGATCACAAAGAAGTAGCAGAGTTTGTTGGCAATTATCTTTTTTACAAGCCGTTTGATTTCGACTTAATATATATATATATATATATATATATATATATATATATATTAATCTACACACCATATATCATATATATCATACCATACTAATTCGATCTACTTATATTGATCCACAATCTCAGACCTAAACCTTTTCAAACCTTAATTATATAATCTAAAGATTTTGAAAACATATTAACGAAAACAATTATAATAATCAATATACAAAATCAATCGCAAAAACAATGATTGCCTTGAAGAAGAACTTGTTTTTTTCCGTTCCAAATGTACGATAACACTAAAATAAATTGTTATTCCAAACGAGAAAGAGAAGCATATAAGAACACAAAGGTTTAACGTGGTTCGACCGACAGTGTGTCAGCCTACGTCCCCACGAGGCAGAACCGGATAGACTTTTTTTAATACTGAATGAGAGAGTTACAATGATGATGATACAACTAGGAACCATAGGCATCCTTTTATAACCTTAGAAAACCCTAAAACATACCCTAATAACCAAGCCCAGTCAACAACAATAAATAGGTCCCATCAAGGACATAAATAGGGTCCAGCCAACAAGGAAACTGCCTAAGACCTGCACATACCATGTCACAAGAACCTTCCTGCACATAACATGTCAGCCTCCATTCTATTTTGGGTAGTAGATAGCTAAATCCAAGTCACTTAAACAACAATCTCCACCTTGACTTGGAATTTATCCAACCGCTAAAGGTTCCTCAGTATCTCTCTTAGTCGTCTCATTCCAGCACCAGATGCCCCGAAGGGACTTTACCTCCAGCGAATATTAACCAAGTTCAAGCAGTGCTCGAACTTCTCCGTTGGTAGCGCCTTCGTCAACATATGAGCTAGATTATGTTCAGTTGCAATTTTCTAAATAGAAAACCGGTCTTCCTCCAGAACATCACGAATAAACTTCAACCTCACATCAATGTATTTTGTTCTCTCATGATACAACGGATTTTTAGTCAGACTCAAAGCACTCTGACTGTCACAGAATAATATTGGTTTCTCCACCTTTAGACCCTAACTCTGCACCAGACCATGTAACCAGATACACTCCTTTATACCCTTAGTCATCGACATGTATTCCGCTTCAGTCATCGACAATGCAACCATTGGTTGTAGAGTTGACTTCTAACTAAATGCACATTTGAACAGAATGAAGATAAAACAAGTCAGTGATCTCCGTTTCACCAAGTCACCACCTTAATCAGAATCTGCATAGCCGACCAGACCATCACCATGACCTTTACCATCATACACCAGACAAATATTCGACACACCCTTCAAGTATCACAAGATCCACTT
Organism: Tanacetum coccineum; assembly: GCA_026074375.1. Classification (NCBI taxonomy): domain Eukaryota; kingdom Viridiplantae; phylum Streptophyta; class Magnoliopsida; order Asterales; family Asteraceae; genus Tanacetum; species Tanacetum coccineum. The sequence continues at coordinate 32,636 of BQNB010005148.1, forward strand.
AACTACCTTCCAATGAGCTTTACCCGGATTAGCCATAAACCTGCTAACCACACTGACCGCATGAGCTAGATTCGGTCTCGTACATACCATAGCATACATAAGACTTCTAACTGCACTTGAATATGGAACTGTCTTCATGTATTTGACCTCCTTATCTGTACCCGGTATAGTGCTCCGATCAAGTTTAAAATGAGCCGCCAAAGGAGTACAAACCGGTATGGACTGGTCAACAAAAAATCTGCAGAACTTTCTCAATAAAACTTTTCTTGAGAGACCCAATAACCATCGTGCTTTTCTGTCACGCTAGTAATTTCATGTCGAGCAGAGATTCTTCATCCTCAAACTCACTTTTCAGAAAGCCTTTTGTCATAAAACACCATCATTATTTAGCTGCAATTAACAATATCACCACATATGAGGCTTCTGAAATTGCAATGATTGTAGGTAATGAATGGTCACCCGCATGAATTATAAAAACAAAATGAAATTCCTCCCCAAAACATTCCAAATAATCTTCCTACCACTGGATCCTGACAAGTAGGCAAACTGACGGTTTAGGATCTCGAAAGATAATAAAGTGGACAAAATGTCGTAATATGATTGTGTGTAGGAGGATAAGTAGGAGGATAAATAGGAGGATTTAGCAATGCTCGTATATAATACAGTCAAGTACAGATATATACAATCAACTTTTTGAAAATTGGTTGCCCTTCTATGATGGTGGCCATGTGCCATTGCACTTGTCGCACTCTCCCATCATGCGAATTCGAACTCCCCGTACCCAATAAAACCCTAAAATGCATAATAATAACATCCTAATTAATCAAGAAAATACCCCTCTTAAAAAAAAAAAAAATTTTTACCCCCAGTTATATAACCTAAACCTAACACGTATACAATGTGTTAGAGAATTAGTTACTTGTTGTTATCCTGCATCTGTAAGCTCCAATTCTAGACGGCAACAAACTGCATCTATGGAATAGCCTTCTTCTTTTTATTCTTGTGGTTATGTCGAACAACCCATTGGGAATTAAGGTATGACACTACAACAATTGGGGTATTACCCAACGAACATTTTTGTCGCTGGTGAACTATCCCCAAACAAGACGAGTCGCTGGATTGTCGCTGGGAATCCTCGTCAGGGATACAATCCCCAGTGATAATCCCCACCGAAGATGTGGGTCCCACTCGTTTTTCAGTCAAGCAATTAGTGCCACGGTGGCAAACATTTCCCCAGCGACATGTCGCTGGGGAATCTTTGGGATACTTTTTTATAAAATTTAGTAACAATTTTCCCCAGCAACAAGTCGCTGGGGATACTTTTTATTTAAATTTAGTAACAATTTTCCCCAGCGGCAGATCGCTAGGGATAATTTTTATAAAAATTTAGAAACAAAGTTTCCCTAATGACTTGTCGCTGGGAAAAGTCTGCAATTTTTTTTTAATAAAGCCTGCACAGCAAGCGTTTTCTAGATTTTTTCAGGAAAAAATCTACCAAATAACAAACCTGTATCAAAACCTGTATAGACTCACCACAACTTGTACCAAATCACAAATACAAAGTAAACGGATCAACGCAATACAAATACATCACAACTTGTACCAAAACCAAAAGATAATAAAGCTAAATCGTCTAAAATCCGAATAAGTCTACAAAATGGGGCTTCCTAGTCATAAACAAGGCTATACAAGTCAATATTCAACATGATAGGATAGGGAAACAAGTGTTTAAATGTCGCCAAGATGAACCTAAAGAAGCCAATGTAGCATACTAATAATATATAACACAACTACTCTCGCCGTCGCCATCCTCATCATGCCACTCATCTCAACTTCGACCACCCCGCCAATCTCGCTAGCACCTCCCTACTCAAACTCCTTAAACATATCCGAGTACTTGGAGTCGCTTTTGAAAAGACTCATCATAAAGTCTACCTTTCTATGCATGCACTTGAGCGACTTGTCGGGGGCGAACATACTTGGCCTCGATGTGGCCCGGGGATGCAATACCCGACCCCACAGAATGTGCCCACTAAGCTTACACCCCTCATTCTAACGCATGTCTCATCTTCAGTTACTCACCCGTAGCCTAAAGTCTTTCATCTCCTCCAATGTTGTGACAAAAACACAAGATATAAAGTATAATATTCTTGTTTGCTACATGATTTCATGATAATTCATTAAATGTGTTTTGAAACAAAACTTACATATATCGCTGTCCAACATCCTAGCGAATAGCCCGTCAACAGTGTGTTTTCGCCAAAGTAGTCAATGAGTGAGGGACTCCTGAGTGTCTAGAGCCTGCTCAATACATACAACACGCATAAAATATTTAAACTAATTAAAAATGAAAAATCACAACACACCAAAGCGAATAACAATATATATGGTATAGTATATATATAAACAAATATATATATAAAATATATATATATATAATATATATATATAAAATATATATATATAGTGTAAAATAATATACGGTTTATTACCATCTCATACGTCAAAGGCGCCAGCATCCGGATCCCTGTTGTGATATGGCGACGCTCTTTTGCCGGTTTAGCCGATTTTGAGCAGCTTGAGCAATGATATTGGGATCATTCATAAGTCCTGGTGGTGGGGTCTGCCTTTCAATGCTTGACCTTAAAAGAAGCCTTGTTGGTATTGTAGGCTTTTTGCAAGTGCATGTTGATGCCTTCGTAGATCTCTGTCTAGCGGGAGGAATCTATGTGCGGCCTGAGGTCCAACAGGTGTGGCAATCATATATCAACAAAACGAAAACAGAGTTATAGATAAATTTATATATTTATTAAATTGTTTATTTATGTTATATATATTAAATAAATAAATGAATTTAGATAAATATACACCATTAAATAAATGAACACGATAATGAAATAAACATAAAATGGTAACTGACCACAATTTCTGAAATGATTGCCGCCTTCTGCTCCTTCAAGACCTTCTCCCAAGAGAGGTAGTACAATGGCACATTCCTAACGATCTCCCTGATGTAATTAGACTAGTAAGCCGCATGGGGACCGAGATGGTTTAGGGTTTGTTTGTCACATTTCTCAAAACTGATCGGTACAGGGCTTTTAGCTTCCGCGATCTCCTTTAGCGAAAGGTTCCGGGTCTTGTCACAGGTATTCAGCCTCCCGCTCCCCTGCCGCCTAAATTGGGCTTTCGTTTACCTTTGCCTGCAAAATCAAGTTAGTGATAAAGTTATAAAAAATCAAGGCAAGCAAGTTCAATATATGTATCAAATTTATGCTTGTATTACAGTAATCCAGAAATTCTTGCCTTTGTTAGCAATGCAGCCCCCACAATCGGTGAGTACAACGTGTGATGGAGGATGATCATCACCGCCACCGTCACCTTTGTGGGACCGTGCAACATCTGCTGACGACATCTGTATAAGTACAATTAGCATAACATATAGAAATTCATGAACAAAATAATATAAGCATGCACACATCCAAATACATACATATCTAAATAAATATACACATTTAAACAATCCACAACAATTTTTATTCATCTCATTCAAATTTATAGTGTAAATTGCAAGTTACAACTCAAGATCATTCTTCTTCATCACTAGAATAAACTTTCATAACACCATCATCCATCAAACTAAGAAGAGACATCAATATCAAATCACTAATCATGAGGAAGGGCGTCTTCATCACCAATAATATCATCGTATTTATCAGGAACATCAATGATATATGCCGGTGCGTCAACCACCATTGATTGACCATCTATATGCAAGGCCGCATTATCCAAGTCATTCAAACTAGTAGAAAGTGGGAGATCAGATTAGTTGTTGAAATGTATAATATATAGGCTCGTCCACTACCACAAATACACCCTTGTCGGAAATTTTTTATGATTAAACATAATCGACGACCTTCCTGTAGGGTTTGTTCTTATCACAAGGTAGAAGACTGTTTTGACTTGTGTTACGAGAATGTAAATTGTTCCATCAGAATGTATTGGTCATCTTTAAACGCCTCACGACTGTAGTCGATTTGTGTCATGTTGTTTCTAAGGGCAAGTTTTTTGACTTTACGTCCTTTGTCGCTAGTGTCGAACCACTTAAATCGGAACAACGCAACTTTAAACAACAAATACTTAAACTCAATGATTTTTTAAAGCTGACCATAATACATTTCTCTGTCAGGGCCAGGCGAACAAATGCTGCTGTTTTGAGTTGTGCGACGTTCATCGTGGCTGTGCATGACATACCTCACACCCTCGACTACGCAAGAGTTTACTGAGACTAGAGTCCATGATGGTCCATTAGCCAAAGCGAATAACTTGCTGGTTGTGCTAACATCTGGGTCTTGGTCATTGTCTATGTGACGTTGACGGATCTATGAAGAAGATAGGATTAGAAAAGAGGATGGGTTCTAGAGAAAACCATATTTTGTTGGAAAACCTAGAAAACCAAACAGATTCACTAAAAAAACTAAACAGATGCCCTAATTTTTTCGAGAAGAGTTGCCACACAGTTAGGGCATTTGTTTAGTTTTTTAGGGCATCTGTTTAAGTTTTCTAGGTTTTTCACCGAGATTAGGTTTTCTTATGATCCCATTCCTAGATAGATAGAGAACACAAAATATGATATTGTTATTTTTACAGTTAAGTACACAAAATAAGTCTTAAGTTTATCTACGACCCAAACGAGTCGGGGAATTCTTCTTGCATGTCTTTGTTAGGAAATAAGCTAAAAAACGTTCATGGTATTAGAATAAGTCATCAAAATGATAAGTTAAGAAAAAGAAGTTTCAAAATAAAAAAAACGCGTACCTCTTAAACTGGGACCGGTACGTGTCGAACTTAGGACTGTTGTGACGTACATACCATTTCACTTTTTTCAACTCTTGGGCATCAAACCGAATAAACGACCATAAACCAATCGATTTACATACCGATCAAAACACCTAAAACTGACACGTTGGGGGAGGGGGTCCACATTATGGTCGGGACGATTAAATTTCGTGGTAACATCCCAAAAATAATAAGAATTGAAAGTCAATGCTTCTTCAGCAACATAACCCTCCGCAATCGAACCTTTTGGCTTAGCTTTAGTTCGAACATAACCTTTTAGCTTCTTCATGTATCTTTCAAATGGATACATCCACCGGGGGTGAATACGCCGGCCTTCAAGAGCCTCTATAGGTAAATGGATAACCAAGTGAACCATAATGTCAAAAAGAGTAGGAGGATATATGAGCTCAAGCTCGCACAGAATATCGACCACCTTGATCTGAGCTTTTAACATGTCATCCTCCATCAAAGTTGCAGAGCAAATTTGCTTAAACAAGGAACATAGATCGATTATTGGTTTTGCAATCTTATCGGGCAAGTAATTTTGAAGTCCGTAAGGAAGTAAACGTTGCATCATTATATGACAGTCATGAGACTTCAGGCCCGTTATATTGGTATCATTATCGGTCACTTTGTGCTTGAAGCATGATCCGAACCCATCTGGTAGTTTAACTCCTTTGATGTACTGACAAAACTTTTTTCGGTTCTCTGGTGTGAAAGAATACGCAGCCTGAGGCTTCAAGCACTTCTCGTTTTTGGTTTGGCCGAGCCACAAGCCACTTCGAATGCCCAACATTTGCAAGTCTTGTCTTGCCTTGGCGGTGTCTTTAGATTTATCATTCATTAACAAAGTGTTCAAGATGGCCTCCAACACATTTTTTTCGATATGCATGATGTCTAAATTGTGTCTTAGTGAAAGAAAAGACCAATACTCAAGCTCGTAAAAAATAGACCGTTTAGTCCAGTTAAGTTCGACATGAACATTGCATTTTATCTTCACACCCCCATGACTCGGATGTTTACCCTTCACACGCGTTGGCAATCTATCAAGTTGAGCTAGGATTACATCCCGGCAAATTTTAGGAGGATCTGTATGTGTTAATCAGGTTTGGCCATTGAATTCAAGTGAAGCCTCCTATTTATGGGGCTTCTTTAAGGAATCTTTTTGTGGCAAATAAGTGTTTTGCTTAACACTCACGAACAGATGGAGTGTCTTCATTACATGTCGGGCATGACTCTTGTAACCTTTCCCACTCCACCCAGACAAACTACTTAAGCAGTAAAATCATTTGAAGGTCCATTAAAACCATCGCTCTCATATTGAAACCTTCTTGGCGTGAGCCAAACAATCTATAAGTCTCGACACCTTTTCGGTCCCATAAAACCTTTAGGTCCTCAATCAAAGGCCTCAAGTAAACATCAATGTCCTTGCCCGGGGATTTAGGGCAGGAATTAACAACGTCAGCATAAAAGAACTCTCTTTCATACATAACCACGGAGGCAGATTGTATGTTGTTCAATTCACCGCACATGATGTAGGTTGCGACTAAGAGTTGCAAACGGATTAAAACCATCAGCAGCCAGCCCTAGTCTAACATTTCTTGTTCTTTGGCAAAAATCTGGTATTACTGGTGTCAATTTTCTTCCATGCCTCCACCATCATACGGTGTTGCATCTTACCGGGGCTCCGGTTACACTTTCCGTGCATGCCAGAATCATTTCACTTTGAGTGTGACTAGACTTGTACAAACGTTGTAGTCTAGGAATGATCGGAAAGTAGCGCAACACCTTCTTAGGAACTTTCTTCCCCGGCGTGTTATTGTCTTTCCATCTACTCGTTAGTATTTACACATCCGGCAGAAATCCAAATCTTTGTTATTGTCTCCCGAGAATAAAGCAGCCATCGTGTCACAAGAACTGTATCGACTTCGTACCCTAACCTGGATCGTTTTAAATGTCTTCTTTATTGCATAGTATTGACGGTGGGATCTTGAATCCTTTACTGATGGAATACATTTTAGATAAAACCAACATTCATATCATTGAATATAGATCAGGTCAATCTACTTTAGCTTTTTTTAAAAATAGGTAACTTTGCCATAAAAGTCTAATCGTAGTCACATAGTCACAACCGGGTAACAAACTCCTCTTTGGCTACTGGATTAAACTCTTCAAACTCGACTCTCCTTAGTGTCGTTGAGCTGGTTCGTTACTTGTCTCACCATATCTTCCTTGAGTTGGTTCATTGTTGTTTATTATTCGGTAGGAGGAATATAGCTAAGATTCATTAAGTAACGCTTGTCATGTCATCATCAGATGTTGTGCTTTAAACAATCCACATCAATTTCATTCATTCATTCAAATATATAAGTGTATTTTGCAAGTTACAACTCAAGATCAATCTTCTTCTTCTTCACTAGAATAAAATTTCTCAACACCATCATCATCAACATTGATGAGGTCTTCAACATCAGAATCTGCTAAATCATGAGGAAGGGCGTCTTCATCATCAGTAATATCATCGTCTTCGTCAGGAACATCAATGATATCTGGCGGTGCGTCAACCACCGTTGATTGACCATCTATATGCAAGGCCGCATTATCCAAGTCATTCAAACTAGCAAAAAGTGGGAGATCAGATGAGTTATCGAAATGTATAATATCAGGATCGTCCTCTACCACGATGACACCCTCGTCAAAAAACTTTTTATGATTAACATGCTCGACGACCTTCCAGTGGGGTTTGGTCTTATATGAATGCGTATAACCGATTTACTATTTGAGAAAATTTCGGCAGCATTTCCCCTCAACTCCCCATATATGTGTTTAAAGACATATTCGTAGGAGTAATAAAGAAACACCGTCGAAATCATCTCAAATATTAAACCAATTATACACATTCATATCCTAAATGAGACAAAACATTCAAAAAGCAGTCTCAAACTGGGGACTTTCCAAAATTAATTTCTAATAAATTAATTTCAGACGGGTTTTCTATAGGATGATTAATTTCAGACGAAGATTTTCTAAAATTAATCACTAAAATCCTAAACAAATATACATTTAATGAAGGAACAAAAATCAAATTATATCAAATTATCAACATAAGGAGTGTTTGGTTTGCGTTTAGTAACTATACACGTTCCCTGACGACATGTCATCGGGGATACCAAAAGGAAAAAAATTGTACCTTCAGCGGCTGCTACGGCTCGGCTGTGGACACGGCTACCAACTGCCAAACAAAAAAAGTTTAACACATTTTTATAATTAACACCAAATTATACTAAACCTTATCATAATTAAAAAAATTAAAACAAAAATTACAATGGTGGACTTGGCTAGGGTTACAAGAGGGTTTAGAAAAGAAGTATAAGAATTATCATATAGAGGGTTTAGAAAAGAATTATGGTTTAGAGGAGGAGGAGGTGGTGGCGGTATTAATTGTGCTCGTGTGCTCTTGTGAGGAGGTCGTGAGTGGTGGTGGGTTATGTGGTGAGTAGCGGTGGTGGTGGTGGGTTCTGTGGTGGTGGTGCCGGAGGTGGTGTTGGGTGAGAAGTGGTGGTGATGCTCGTAAAATCGCCTAGGAGATGTTTTTTTTATGTTTTACGTTTTGGGATGAGTCTGTAAACTCAGATCTGGTTTTAGTACCAGAATTATCCCCAGCGACATTCCCCAGCGACAAGTCGTCGGGGAAACTACAATTTTGTCCTTTAGCGGAAAATGGCGCCATAACAAAATTTTGGAGGTTTTTTCGCAAAAATAAAAAGAGGTTTCCGGCAACATGTCGCCGGGGAAAGTGTTTATAAAAAAAATTTATAAAGTGTATATTATATACACAAATATATCAAAACTTTTTTTTACTAAAAGCTGTTATTTAGTTATTCAAAACTATATTTATTAAAAAACTTGGGTTTTTAATAATTAATATTAAAAATTATATTTTTACAAATAATTTTTTTATTTAATTATATAAATTATTATTTACAATTATTTTTTATAAAATATATAATCTGCTCGTTTCGGCTGGGTCGGTCCGGTTTCTCGGTTCGTTCCGGTCAGTTCATATATAATTATTATTTAAAATAATTTTTTATAAAACGCGCTCGATCTAGCTCTCGCTATTTACAATTATTTTTTATAAAATATATAATCGGTTCGTTTCGGCTGGGTCGGTCCGGTTTCTCGGTTCGTTCCGGTCGGTTCGTATATAATTATTATTTAAAATTATTTTTTATAAAATATATAATTATTATTTACAATTATTTTTTATAAATATATAATCGGTTCGTTTCGGCTGGGTCGGTCCGGTTTCTCGGTTCGTTCCGGTCGGTTCGTATATAATTATTATTTAAAATTATTTTTTATAAAATATATAATTATTATTTACAATTATTTTTTATAAAATATATAATCGTTGTACATTAGATGTTCAACGGATGAGTCGATATGTTATCGTTGTACATTAGATGTTTAACGGATGAGTCGATATGCTATCGTTACACATTAGATGTTCATCGGCTCAATTATAACGATGATAGTCATAACAAAGGTAGCAAAACTACTTAGAAATCACCCATAAGTAGCTAGAACATGATAAGTAAGTGTCTCAATCTCCGGTGAATTATTTCCTTCTTGATCTTCCTCTTCGCGATGATTCTCTGCTATCGTTACACATTAGATGTCCAACGGATGAGTCGATATGCTATCGTTGTACATTAGATGTTCAACGGATGAGTCGATATGTTATCGTTGTACATTAGATGTTTAACGGATGAGTCGATATGCTATCGTTACACATTAGATGTTCATCGGCTCAATTATAACGATGATAGTCATAACAAAGGTAGCAAAACTACTTAGAAATCACCCATAAGTAGCTAGAACATGATAAGTAAGTGTCTCAATCTCCGGTGAATTATTTTCTTCTTGATCTTCCTCTTCGCGATGATTCTCTGCAATCGTTACACATTAGAGTCGATATGCTATCGTTGTACATTAGATGTTCAACGGATGAGTCGATATGTTATCGTTGTACATTAGATGTTTAACGGATGAGTCGATAAGTTATCGTTACACATTAGATGTTCATCAGCTCAATTATAACGATGATAGTCATAACAAAGGTAGCAAAACTACTTAGAAATCACCCATAAGTAGCTAGAACATGATAAGTAAGTGTCTCAATCTCCGGTGAATTATTTCCTTCTTGATCTTCCTCTTCGCGATGATTCTCTGTTATAGATGTTCAACGGATGAGTCGATGTGCTATCGTTGTACATTAGATGTTCAATGGTCGATATGGTATGGTTATACATTAGACGTTCAACGGACGAGTCGATATGGTATGGTTATACATTAGACGTTCAACGGACGAGTCGATATGGTATGGTTATACATTAGACGTTCAACGGACGAGTCGATATGGTATGGTTATACATTAGACGTTCAACGGACGAGTCGATATGGTATGGTTATACATTAGACGTTCAACGGACGAGTCGATATGGTATGGTTATACATTAGACGTTCAACGGACGAGTCGATATGGTATGGTTATACATTAGACATTCAACGGACGAGTCGATATGGTATGGTTATACATTAGACGTTCAATGGACGAGTCGATATGGTATGGTTATACATTAGAGGTTCAACGGATGAGTCGATATGTTAGGGTTATACATTAGAGGTTCAACGGATGAGTCGATATGTTAGGGTTATACATTAGAGGTTCAACGTATGAGTCGATATGTTATGGTTGTACATTCGATGTTCAACGGATGAGTCGATATGGTATGGTTATACATTAGAGGTTCAACGGATGAGTCGATATGTTAGGGTTATACATTAGAGGTTCAACGGATGAGTCGATATGTTAGGGTTATACATTAGAGGTTCAACGGATGAGTCGATATGTTAGGGTTATACATTAGAGGTTCAACGGATGAGTCGATATGTTATGGTTGTATATTCGATGTTCAACGGATGTGTTGATATGGTATGGTTATACATTAGATTCCTGCCAAATACTCTAGCTAAATACCCCCGCCAAATACTCCCGTCAAATAAACCCGCCAAATACTCCTGCCAAATACTCCCGCCAAATACCCCCGCCAAATAATCTTTTATACCATAAAAGCAGATACTATAACAACCACAAACATATCACACAATCTTAACATCACAATCACAAAAAGATGGCAAACATGGTGCCACATGAAGCTTTTGCGTGTTGGTGTGCAGAAGGAGATGTAGTTCTCTAACAATCGTATAAACCTAAGAGTTATGGTAAACTATACTATGCATGTCCAAAATCAAAGGTGAACAATTACATGTTTTTTATTTGTGTAATATATAAATATTCAGGTTAGTTGTTAAAAGAATTGATTTCTTTACTATTTAACAGCCTCCGAAACATTTTGGATGTGGATTTTTTTATGGAAAGAGAACCGACTTCGTGAATTGATGAATTCTCCTGGAACTCCATCGACTCCAAGTTACTCTGCAGGACATTCAACACCTCCAACCTATTATTCTGGACCTTCAACACCTACAAACTATTCTCTAGGATCTTCAACACCAACAAACTATTCTCTAGGATCTTCAAGAAATAGAGAGTGCTCAAACTGCAAGCACTTGTGTGGAAAGATAAGTGTACTCAAGAAAACAACAGAAATGCATATGCATCCGAAACAACATACAGTTAATTCGGCTGCACTATTTCACAAAGTTCTCAATGAAATGGAAAAACTTGATTTGGAGTAGTTTGTCATGTGCAATGTAATTCGTATGATTTTGAGTAGTTTGTCATTTGCAATGTAATTCGTATGCTTTTTTATTGTATGTGAAGATTTTGTTTAAACTTTTATGATATGAATGTGTTTTTGTATAATATGAATGAGTTTATGTATAACGATATGAATGTGTTCATTTATAACCATATCACCTTAAAAACGTATATATATTTTTTGTTAAAATATACAGAATATCAGACGGAAACAAATCTAAAAAACGTAGTTTAATTAAAAGTCAACAAAGTCAAACGTTTTCCCTGGCGAAATTATTTTTAAAAAAATAATTTTTAATAATATATTTTTAAAATATTAATTATTAAAAACTTTAGTTTTTTAATAAATATAGTTTTGATATATTTGTGATAAATATATCAAATTTATAATTTTTTAATAACCCTTTCCCCGGCGACATGTCGCCGGGGAAAGTGTCTTTTTATTTTTGATATATTTGTGATATATTAATAAAACTTTATAATTTTAATAACACTTTCCCCAGTGACATGTCGCTGGGGAAACATTTGTCCACGTCACAGCAAACGTAATTAACACTAATTATGTTTTTTAAAATAAAAAAATGAATCCCCAACGATATGTCGCTGGGGAAAAGTAAGCGGGAAAATTTCCCGCCACATTTTACGTAGAAATATTTGGTTAAATTTTAACTACCTTATCCCTGGCGACATGTCGCCGGGGAAAAGTTTAGAATACTTTGACCAAATTTTCTACGAGAATTGGTGCCACGTAGGATATATTTTGTCGTTTAGTACATATTCCCCAGTGACAGATGTCGTCGTCCGTCACCTGTTCTCCTATTTCTTGTAGTGTGATCCCTTGTCTTGGGTAGCACCATGTATCCACTGGTACAACACAGATAGAAAAAGGGCTACAAACCTATGCAAGTTAGGCGAGTATGAAGCGGGTAATTCGACATGAGAGTTACTTAATTATAACTGTTTGTAATAATATGTGCGAACATCGGTTCAAATATAAAAAACATCATTGATTGATTTCTGAGGCTTTTTTAAGATTTGGTTTTACATGCAATGAGCTTGAGAGACCATACAGTTATTTCTTTCTAGGGGAGATCAAGGCAATTACCCGAATAATGTGAGAAAATGAGCAACAACGATTAAGACAGTTTCGATTGCAGGGTTGTCTAAATTATATTTTCGACGGCTGCAACTTGTTGTAGAATTGATCTAACAGTAAAGCGAAACTACCTTCTATTTATATGCACTTACTGTCTACAAAATATAATGGGAATTTGTCTAAAAGCGCAGAAGTACTCGTAATCTAAAACCGATACTCTTGGTACATACAACACGAATCTACACATGCCTAAATCACATATACAAAGATCTGACCATAAACATATCAATGAATAAACAACAATTTTCGACATGAATGCACACATATCGCTTATACAATTTTTTAAATATAGGGTTGACGGCGTCATGAGGTGAGAGCAGCGGCGTTTTTACGAGAGAACATGACATGTATAACAAGCTTTGCACATGTAATGCCACACAATTTTTCTTGGAAATATTAATTATGATTGCCAATATTAAAAAACAAAAGTTCAAATAAATGAACGTAATTAATACAGTAAAAAATCTAAGTAAATCTATATCTTCTCAATTAATTTTTCAACACAACAAAAGGTAAAGTAAGTGAATAATTTAATTTATGAATATAAATCTATCTAACCATGGTCAAAAGTTGATAAATCAATGCCATATATGTAGCCATGCAGAAAATAACATAATGGAATGCATGATAATGAAAAGGAAAGAAATTAATGAGTATTCACAAAATATAAGGATACGTGAACTCCAGATTATAGTTTCTTTGAATATGGCATTCTAAGACTCATATTTACTTATATACTTTATTCACAGATTAATCTGGTGCAAACAGAATTTTACTGAAGATATAAAAAAAGTTTTGAAGTTGGTGACAAACACTTATTTTTCTGAACTGGCTGCTAAGTATATGTGCCTATCAAATTATATAAATAAACTTTTTTTCCTCGTCATCGATGTTTTAATGACGGTAATTTTCCTGTTGGACCGATTTTCTTTTTCTTTTTTGCCATTTTTTTAGCAATCTGTATTGTAATGATGATTTTTTGAATTATAGGAACATGATGAGAATGATCATGGACTGATAGAAAAAATTGTATCTTTATGTGATCCAAATTGTGATGTGGGAATGTTGTGGCAGTTCAAAAGCCACCACAGCCACCTAAAAAGTGAGTTGATCGAAGATTATTTTGCTGAGAATTGTAACTTTTCGATGGAAGAGAGGGGACATAGCGAAGAACCAGAGAGGATGGTAACTTTTATGCAAAGATCACTCTACATATCCTTGTAAACTCACAATATGAAATTATATGTAGAATATCGCTTCCATTGATTCGACATAATTGACCACACGCCAATATACGTGGTGTCCAGATTTCGGTTTGCCACTTTTTACATAGTTTTTAAATCTTTTATTACATCTCTGAGTTTATGGTTGGACGACCTGAAAAGTTTTTACAATATATGTGGTGTCTTTATCTATTTTGTTTGATTGTGGTAGGTTCAGATAATGTAAAACGTATAGCAAAGTTGGTTCATTTCTTATACAACTTATTGTATTTATTTACTTTAACTTGAACAATCATATAAATTGTCATATTATAACTTATACTAAGGTCGCTACAGCTATGATATCTTTTATCGCAATTATTTTGTATCTCAGGTTACTAAGTCATTAAAATCGAGATGTCGTGCAGCCCACTTCTACTATGATCAGGGAGAAAGAATGTTATTAATGGGAAAAATGACGAAGGTACCTTCATTGATTTATAATAATGTTCTTTTAGACATCTACCTTTATGGGACGGAACAGGAAATGTTTAGATTACCATATTTAATTGAAACTAATAACTTATGTATTCTATCAGGCTCTTGATCATGCGAGAGAAGGTTGTGAACGTCGATATCATCTTCTGAAAGAGAATTTTGAGTTGACATTAAGAGATGCAAAGGTGTATACCTTTCATATGAATCATATTGTGGCAGCTCGTGTATGGTCGATTAGTTTTGAAGAATTTATACTGGCTCCGAACAATAGTTTCATATGCTACCTAAATAGCGTACATCAGGTTAGCTTTTTGATTCATTATTGTACACGCTTCAAATAAAAATAAAATCATCAAAACCTTCAAACATTTATGGTTTTTATATCAGGAAGCAACAATCCTAGAGTTAATTGGGGATAAACTGATGGCTATGAGCGCTTTAGAATGGGGTAAATGCCTTTCTTTACAGCGAGGCCCTTCATTCTATCTCGGACGTTTTCATGTTGCAATCAGTAAGCATTCCTTTTTTTATATCAAGTAATGTAGATTTGGCAAAATGGCGTAGTCTGGGAGACTCGGTAACCATTCAATATGAGTAATTTTGTACCGGTTGAAAAGGGTAGTCATGTTAGCTGAAAAATCCTTTTTGTTGAATCTATCTATTCTATCTTTTCGTAAATAGTCAGTTTGTAAAATATGAATTTATCTGCGCATTATTTTGAAAATATATATTATTTCATCAACAATCTGATTTTTTGAGTAAAATGATTTAGGTACTTTTATGCATTATAGATATGTTTTATGCAACTTTTAGCCTTTTTGACGATTTATGTTCAAGCTCTCTTTTTCTTTGACCTAAAGCATAACCTAACACAACCCACACCTCTATATGTCCAGGCAGAATCTATAGGAAGGCACAAGACATCAATGAAGCTAAAAAGGAACTGAGACAAGTGGAAGAACTTCGTAGATGTGTTTCTTGTAAAAGCTGTCAGTTGTTGCTTAAACTTGAGATTAGAAAAGAGTCTGCAAAACAAAAGAGAAAATTTTGTACCACTTGGGATAAAACATCGGCTATGCAGGAGTTTTTGTCTATTGAAGTTTTGCTAAAAATGCAATTAAATGCTAAACCTTCTAGAAAGGGACACAAGAACTCAAAGTACGGATGTAGATGTTGGGAGTGTACATGTCGTTTTTCTTTGTTAAGTTTACTTAAGGAAAAAGGTAACCATAATATACTTTGTTTATTTAGAAGTATCCTTATGGTTTTATACTCTTTTTTTTACCGAAGTATCCTTACATGGGCAGGTAAAGACTACGTGTTCAAGGATGAAACGAGTAATGCGCGAGACGTATTCCTGGAGAACATATGTTTGGTAGTTAGCCTAAGCTCCCTTCCCTCATTGGAATCTCCAATGACGTTGTCTATGTTATTTGAGCTTGTTAAGAGCACGGAAATTAAAGTTGATCATGCAACACACATTGCCGAGCTTATTTACATAATAAGTTGGGTGGCATGCACGAAGGGTAAAAGGTATTGATGTTATCCTTTTGAGCTCGGCACATCCCTACAATTACTCGTGGTATATATATTAACGTTATCTTTGTTCTTGTTGTTATTCTAGCGATGGTGACTTCTCTATTCCCAGTGAAACGCTTATAGCCTCTTTGAAGCATGCGTTAATACTATCAAGTGAGACTCCTGGATTATTAAAAAAGGTAAATATATAATTATTTTCCTCCTTGTAAGAAATAATAAAATTCTACTCGTTTAAATTTCCTGAGCCATATGCCAGATTCATTTGACATATTCGATCAAGCCCCTCAAATTAATCTTATCTATTCTCTCTAAATATATTGGACACTATAACACCTTTTAAGCCTTTCACTTTTAAATCCTTTTACACCACTTATGATAAACTATTAAAATAGCATAAAGATAATTTAATACTACCATCTTGCTATTGGTTAAAATAATAAATGTCAATTCTAATACATTATCACAGGTTGCACAACTTCTGGCAATCATGTATCTCCCGGGTTACTTCAACGAACCTCCATTGTCGATTTCTACGAATTCTCTGACCCAATGTCACTGGGCATGTTTTTTTCACGAGTTAACAGTTGGATGTGGTGTTGATTATTTGGTTTCTCTTAGGCTATCTAAGGTATATTAGTGTCTATACATCATTAAACTGATAGCATGCTTATTTTCACTATGTAGATTGTACATTTTAAACAAATAAATATTTTTTATTTGAGGTGTATGGCGACGACTGTGATCAAGATGATAATTTATATAGGTATGTGTCGTGGGTGTGGGCGGACTGATATGCAACACTTTTTGTCCAACTTTTACTTAGTTATTTAGCATGTCAAATGTGATAGATAAACCAGTGCCACCATAAACCGCCTAAGAACTACTAAATGGAAATTCATGTTCATGAATCTAAATAATTTTTTTTTACCAATTAGAAGTAAAACAAAGTTCTAATCAGTTATCGTCTTGATCATATAGTCGTCACCATACACCTGAAATAAAAAATATTTATTACCTTAAAATGTACAATCAACCCATTTTCTAATCTCCATTATGCAGGCTAACAACTAGTTCGGATGTGGATCTTAACGACTTTGTATCAAAGTTTTATACTCAACTTCAACCGCATACTATATTGGTGATAAATATTCATGGAGATAAATACAAGAAATTGTTGTGGAAGTTGCCATTTTATGTGCCCTGTGAACATGTTGCCTTTCTGATGATCTCACGATTTAGCTCAACACGTATACCACTTTTTTATCTTTTCCAAGTAAATTCTAAAGGATCAGGTATTCCTTCCTTCTTTTCATGTGACTTGTTAAAACAACAGAAATGTTCAAAGTTTTTATTCTAAGTATGTTTTGTGCTTGATTGTTTTAGGAAGGCCGGGGGAACTATGGAAAGCCCCTTGGGGCATGGACATGATTGTTGACACAATATTACCTGATTTCAAATGGATTGTAAAAGAATTTGAAGATGGAATTTCTGCTTGTACTCTAGATGGAAGAATTTGAAAAATCATTTGCTGAGGCTACTGTTGTTGTTATTAATAATCTATTATGTTCATTCAATGTGATATTGATAAGTTTCTCATTTGCTTAGTCATATGGAAGGCTGGTTTGGCCAACATGAAGATATTCTGTTAGGGGAACCAATGGACGACCAAAAGAATCGAAAGATAAATAAATCGGGCAGATTTACCAGAATAGGTGTAAACAACTCAAGTCTGCCGTTATTTCCATCACCAACTACAAAAAGAAAACCAGTCATCATCTTGGTGCTCGACAAGGATATCCAGGTAATGTATCTAACATATATAGAAAACAAGAAAACTGAAAAGCTATTTGTAATAAAGGTATGTCCTGAAAGAGGTTGTTTTATTTCTACAGATGTTGCCTTGGGAAAGCATGAAGGAATTGGAAAACCAATATATATACAGAATGCCTTCAGTTTCGAGTATATTTTACACTTACCAGAAATGTTACAAAAGTCAGAGGAAGGCTGTGAGAGATTATGCAAGCTATGCTACATTAGATCCCTTTGATGCCTATTATGTTATAAATCCCACAGGCATTACTTACGGAGAATATTGTCTCTCCGAATGGTTAAAAAATGAATTCCGTTTGGAGGTGAGTGTTTTACTATCATAATCCTTATATGTGGCTTAGATGATCAATAGTAAAATATACATTAGTGTTTATGAATTTTAAGTGTTTGAATCCACTGCAAGTCAAGATAACTGAACATTAATCGATATGCAGGGAACTTGCCACAAACCTGTTGTGAAGGAGATCTCAGAAATATTAAAAACCCACAATTTGTTTATCTATGTGGGACACGGACACGGTTAGTTTTTTTCTATATATATATATATATATATATATATATATATATATATATATATATATATATATATATATATATATATATATATATATCATCTACAATGCATTTGATTTTTAAATAGTCATATTTTGGTATTATGATTTGAATGTATTTACTATTTTCTAGGCTCACAACACATACCGATAGATGCGCTTGCAAAACTTGATAAGTGTGCATCAGCCATCTTGATGGGTTGTTATAGTGGGTTACTGGAATTGGAAGGACCTTATATCCCAAAAGGTGCTCCAATAGACTATGTACTAGCTGGTTCCCCTATAGTTGTAGGCAATCTATGGGTTGTACGTCAGACTTGGGCGTTAGAATTTACCAAGAAATTACTCAAGACATTTGAAGGAGAATTGGAAGATGAAGCGGGCATTGTAGCCTGCCTTGATTTAGCAAGAAAGACGTATAATAATCTTATGTATAGAGCTGGTACAATTTGTTATGGGGTACCAACCCTGCTTCAGAAAAGAATACCTTGAGATATTTGTAATACCTATCTAAAATTGAGTATTATATGAATGATCAACATGTGGTATATTACTTGTGTTTTCTTATATTGCCCCATGCTCCATCCATTGAGCCCCATTCTCCTTTGAATCTCATTATCACTTCGAATATTAGTGAGGTTAATCAATTAATGGTTGTTGCAGCTAACATGCTGCTCTTGAACGAGCCTCTGATATTTTCTTCCATCACATTCCAAAGCTTTCTAAGATCAATTTTCTACCTTAAATGTAAAAAGAATACCACTCTCATCTTTAGAATAGTTACTTACCTGGTTTGTTGGTTGTGGGGAGGGGATTCAACTCGTGTAACTATAATCACTTGGCAATTCCAATCACTTTTCAAAACGAATATAGTTTATATCTGTGTTGGGCTAAGTTGCTGACAAATGACATCTAACAAGATTTAAACATAAAATGGCCTAAGTCCTAATTAGTCGTCGAGTAAACTAGTTGCATAATATTATCCAAAATATAAGATTCGAATAATAAAAACAAACTTTTCCAAACCAAATATGCAGAGTAGTGAGGTCGTGAGCTAATCTCAGTGTCATCATTCCTTTCAAATCCTCCTATGTTGTGCCAATTCCACCCAAATGGTAACGGGTTACTCCTATGGCATGTCTTTGTACAATGCTTAAGTCTCTTTGTCGGGTAGTAAAAGAGAAACTTTTATTTTATTATGAGCCCAAATGATGGATTCAATAAAATTGGCAAAAAAAAGTTTGTTCGTGACGGACAATGTAGTTTTAGTGACAAGGTATAGTGTAGTAATAGGATCATATCGGTTAAGCTGATGATTAAAACGGAGATTGGCAATGTCATCAACGCATGCATGCCTCAAGTGGGACTACAAGAAACGTAGAAGAGCTTTCCTGACACACTAGATAAGCTTTTGAGTGTGTTCCTAACGGATCAACAACTTATTATAGGAGATAAATCTAAACGGCCATATAGGAGTTATAACACCCCCATTTTGATAAATATAGTAGCAGAAGCTAATCTGGGGTATTATTTCATAGTACAATAGTCATAATCATAGAAAATGAATCGTAAAGAGACGTTTTTGGAAAAATTTGTTATCATTCATTTATTCATGAGAGTTTTACAAAAAGAGAGGTCCCAAAATCTAGTAACATAAAGTTTGAATGATAACAGTTTAGTCATCTTCAAGTCCGTGCCACTCCGTGCCATAAGTTGATGATTCCATATTGAGTCTACTTGTCCAATGGTTGTGTTCCAAATATTATAGCAATATGTTCAATACATGCATAAAATACACAATGAAGTAGGATTGACGACTTGGATGTTTCGTCTCAAGTATTGAAGCAATTTACATTGCAATACAATTGGTAAATAGGTCATTTTCAAAAAAAAAACCAAACACGAGCAAACTAACAATATATGCAAACTTTGCTCATACAACAGAAAAGCACAACTCAAAGCTAAAATTCACTTTTAACAAAATTCTCAAATAAAAATAATATTCTTGTTTATTCACCTAGGATAACATTATGTTTGGGAAACATTATGTTTAAAGATTTTATAGACTTATCGTATTAAACGATGGATGAAGGATAATATATATCCTTTGCATCTTATTCTCTTCGTAGCATAAATAGTTGTGTTACAAGAAAATACACTACATATAATTTGAAAAATATACAGTACATAAAATTTGAAAAATTATATGTAGTATATTTTCTTGTAACACAACTATTTTATTGTAACACAACTTATATTTTGGATAATATTATGCAACTAATTTACTCGACGACTAATTAGGACTTAGGCCATTTTATGTTTAAATCGAGTTAGATGTCAGTAAATTAGCCCAACACATATATAAACTATATTAGTTTTGAAAAGTGATTGGAATTGCCAAGTGATTATAGTTACACGAGTGGAATCCCTTCCCCATAACCAACAAACCAGGTAAGTAACTATTCTAAAGATGAGGGTGGTGTTCTTTTTACATTAAAGTTAAAAAAAATTGATCTTAGAAAGCTTTGGAATGTGACGGAAGAAAAGGATAGGGGTAAAACCCACCCTTCCTTTATTCGGTTTTTACTTATTAGTCCTTTAAACCTTTTAATGACTAATATTTATTTCTCATTTACTAAAAACACTAATTAAACATTGTTTACGTATTAACGTGTGCGTCCCCTTAGGTTCAAATAAATAATTCGGACATATATTATTTACGATGGACATATTCCAACAGCTCCCACATGGACATGTAAATAATACAATAACATTGGTAAGCGTCTAGCAACACGCCAATGATCCCAAAATATTCGAGTATGGTTTCACAGGGGATGAACAAATGATTTATGAATTTACAATTCCTTTTTTTCCGATACCGTTGTTAAATTAGATATGGATCAATGTCATTCCATATTTAATGATTCTGTTTCTCATATATGAAGTAATCAAGATTACTGAAAATCAATGAGACATATCTACATGAGTTTTCAGGTACGGCCATACACATATTTGATTATTTCTATGAGGGGCCCAGTGGTATATTCTTTAACAATTTGAAGGAACAAATTCTATATTGACTACAAGTGTCTAGTTATCATGTGGCATAAACCATTATGACATAGCCCTTATTAGTTACCTTATTCAGGATAACTTAAACTATATCAAGAAGGGATATCTGTTAGGAATTATACATTCCTGACTTAGTACCGTTAGTTATATACTTAGTACCGCTAGTTATAGTTAGCCCTGACAGTACAAAATGTTAAGTACTGCTCAGATAGTTAGTACCGTTGGTATAAAATAGTTAGTACCGTTTAAGAGATATGCATGAGTTATTATATGAAAAGATATGCATGATCTTTTACGCATTTTGTTAGCCAAGATTAGGGTTTTCCTTGGTGTATAAAAGGAACCCTTATTGCATAGTTAGAGATGAGAGTTCATTGTCAATCTCATAGTTAACAATTAATACAAAAACTTAGTTATCAATATTCATTGTTCTTCTTTGCATTATAAG
>BQNB010005148.1:57034-84367 GCA_026074375.1 Tanacetum coccineum
ACGCCTTATTTGATTACTTTGTAATTTCTTTCTAGCGCCTTGCTAGCTAATAAATTTGCCGTTCAAAAAAAAAAAAAATACGTCATCAAATGCCTAGTTTCATAAACAGAGAGACTCATCGATATTTAAAAACACAAAACGTTAAGTAAAGAACTTATATAATAGACGTCTATAGAATCATGTTATTTTCTAATAAACATCAAACCATTCAAGCCAATAATATAAGGCTAGACTCAACTTGTATGTAAATTTCAAAATAGATTCAACATTTAGTAAATATCCAATGAATCAATTATAGCCATTCATTTTTTCATTAAATTAAAAATTCACTTTCAACATCTTTTTTTAAAAATTAAATATCTCACAAACCGTTAATCGTTACGCAAAACGAAACATACCACCGCGACGAGAATTAAATCATCTTTCTATAGATGGCACTTCTACATACTTTCGACGAACTTTTTTTTGAATTTTTTTTAGTTACGTCTGAAAAGAATCACATGTGATTTTATGAAATCACATGTGATTGTGATACAAATCACATATGATTTCTCCAGACGTGAATTAAATCATATTTCTATAGATGGGCACTTCTATATACTTTCGACGAAACCTTTTTTTTGAATTTTTTTAGTTACGTCTGGAAAGAATCACATGTGATTTCATAAATCATGTGATTGTGATACAAATTATATGTGATTTTTCCAGACGTGACTGAAAAAAAATTTGAAAAAAAATTCATCGAAAGTATATAAAAGTGCCCTTCTATAGAAAGATGATTTAATTCTCGTCGTAATGGTGTATTTTTTGTCGTTTGACGATTTACCTTTTGCAATATATTTTATTTTTAAAAAAAAGATAGAAAGTGAGATTTTTTTATTTTGATGTAAAAATAAGTAGTTGACATCAGTTCATTAGGTTTTTATTATATTTTTGGTCTACATTGATCTCAACTCTATATAAATAAGCAAAATTTTCATTCTTTGACACATGTGGGATTTTTTTAAAAGAAATTCGAGACATGACACCTTAAACAAATGCTTTGTTTTACACTATGTTTCAGGGGTGAGCATAAAAACCGAAATAACCGAATAAACTGAAAATCGAAATCGAACCGAACCGAAAGCAATCGAACCGAACTAAGAACCGAACCGAATTTGCTAAAATTGAATCGGACCGAACTTGCAAAGTTCGGTTTACCGGGTATGTATGGTTGACAATCCATAACCCGAAACCACGAATTTATATAAATATATATATATATATATATATATTTTATATATTCATGTATAAAAAAAATACTATTAAAATATTATCATAATATAAAAAAACACTTTTTATGTTTGAAATATTTTTTTTTGCTAAATATCTAGGTAATTACTATTTTTTTAATTTCGGTTGTCGGTCCGGTTCGATTTTCGGGTTGACCCCAAAAGAAATTTTGGTTTTCGGTTCGGTTTTCGGGTTGACCCTAAAAGAAATTTCGATTTTCGGTTCGGTTCGGTTGAACTCTAGTTCGGTTCGGTTCGGTTTTCGAATAAAATTTTTTTTTTAACCGAACCGATCAACACCCCTACTTTGTTTTATTCTTTTCAAGCTATGAAAAAAGTGATAATGCACTTGGAGATGGATATCCACCATGGTTCACTTACGTTAGTTGGGTGTTTTTATTGCGGTCGATGAAAATGTAGTTCATTGTCATCTTTCTTACATAAGGTGTAAAATTTTGTAACAAGTTACTGAGTTAGCAACGAATTCAGACTCATGTTTGGTTGAATTGAATGGAATAGACTTTGTAATAGAATCGGTGATTATTTTTTAGATTTAGTAATTAATAAGAATGAAGCATACCGTAAACAAAAGTGATAGGCAAATATAGCATCAAGTTAATTGAGCTAATCGTGCTTATAACTTGACATAATTGATAAAACAACAAATCGGGCACGTTAAAGGATCGAACATAATGCAACGATTCTACTTATAAGAAATTAAGAATAAGATATCATACTAATTACCTAAAAAAACAAACTCTTTGATAATTACAAAGACAAAAAGTTTAGTAACATATAAATAAGCAAGTTGTGTTTAGAACTTATATAAGAGGGTTGCGAGATATTTTTTAATAAACATCAGCAAAGATTGCAAACCTACAATATAATATCAATCTCAACTTACATTGAAAATACACATCACAATATATAAATAAGCAATTTGTCCATCCTTTAACCCATGTGGGACTATTTGTCTACTTGAAACCTGCTTCAAAAAATGGCAAAATAAAAATTTGTTCTAAAGATATAACGTAAAACTGAATTATTTCTCAAAAATTAATAATGGTTTAAGTGACACTATAATAAATACACGACAAATACTAAACAAGCTGAGCTTGATACAAACAAAGCCTTTCACTATAACAACCCGCTAAACCAAACCAAACCAAAAAGCAAAGTGAGCAGCATCAAAACCCCACTCGAACATACGAAACTCAAAACCGAATAAGACAGCAACATATAAGAGTACCATCATGCGAGCAACATCAAACCCGTACCGGAACATGTAAACTTTAGAAACAAATATCATCATCATCCTTTTCGATATTAAACACGTACCAAACTGCACCGTAAATCCATAAGGTAAAAAAAAAAGAAAAATGTAAAAAATTATCATGTCCTAAATTCCTAATGCATTTAACCCATTTGGATAAGGTCCAAGAATACTTTTCATAAACACGTGAACTATTAAAAGAAGCAAAATTGAACCCCTATAAAAAGTTGATGTTGTGAAACAACGGCCTAATAGCACCACGTATAAAAGATGCATACAAGAAGAAAGTAGAGAGAATCGAGACATATGTATTTCATTGAGAGAGTGATCTATTAAGGTCGAGGTAGTTGATGAAGAGAAGGAAAAGGAAGAGAAGAAAAAGAAGAAGATCAAGGAAGTGACTAACGAATGGTCTTTGGTCAACAAACAAAAGCCTATCTGGATGAGGAAACCCGAAGAGATTACTAAAGAAGAGTATGCTGCTTTTTACAAGAGTTTGACTAACGATTGGGAGGATCATTTGAGTGTGAAGCATTTTTCAGTCGAGGGTCAGCTTGAATTCAAGGCTGTTCTTTTCGTTCCCAAGAGGGCACCCTTTGACCTCTTTGACACAAAGAAGAAGCCTAACAACATCAAGCTTTACGTCCGCCGTGTGTTTATCATGGATAACTGTGAAGAACTCATTCCCGAATACTTGAGTTTTGTAAAGGGTATTGTTGATTCAGAGGATCTTCCTCTTAACATCTCTCGAGAAATGCTTCAGCAAAACAAAATCCTCAAAGTGATCCGCAAGAATTTGGTCAAGAAGTGCATTGAGATGTTCCAAGAAATTGCTGAGAACAAGGAGGATTACAATAAGTTTTATGAGTCATTCTCCAAGAACCTTAAACTCGGTATCCATGAAGATTCCCAAAACAAGACCAAATTGGCAGAGTTGCTTCAATACCATTCAACCAAGAGTGGTGACGAGATGACTAGCTTGAAGGACCGCTTAACGCTTATGCTTCGTAAGATAATAAGAAATATTGTTAAATAAAGTCACCGAATGAAAGGAGGGTCAACAGGATATTTACTACATCACTGTGAAGCAAGAAGAGCCTGTTGAGAACTCTCACTCCTTCCCTCGAGAAGCTAAATACGTGAGAGGGTGCGAGTCTTTGTACATTGTTGACAAACGAATAAACTAGGCGTCAGATTAAACTAAACCCGCAACCAGACCCTACAACTGGTATCAAGGTCACGACGGGAACATAGAGGAGAAGATTAGACGAAAACGGATAATAAACAAAAGACCGAAAGGCCAACGTAAGAGTCATGCAGTCGTGCAGAAGCAATAAAATGAGGTAAGAAGCTCGTATCTGCTACCAAGGAAGGTCTAAAACTCGACGAGAAGAAAAAGAAGGAAGTTCATGAAGGAAAAAATCGAGGTCTATTCAATGTGATCAAGGATTTCTTTGTTGACAAGGTATAAAAGGGTGATTATCAAACCGTGTGTGTGGTTCGCACTTCTGTTAGTGTCAAAGGTGAATACGGTGTGGACTGCCAACAAGTAAGAAATAATGAATGCACCAAAGGTCACATTACGAGACTCTAGCAAGGCAGGCTACATGACAGCAAGAAGACTATAGAGATCAACACCCGAGGAACCTGATTATGGAGGAACTTAGGAAGAGGGCTGATGCAGACAAGAACGACAAGTCCATGAAAGACTTGTTGATGCTGAGCTGTTCATGACTCAATGCTTACAATCAGGAAATCAGTTGATGACCCAAACACATTTGGAAACAGAATTCATAGAATTATGAAGCTTGTTTTTGAGCATGTGACTGAGTACAACGATGCTAGATGGTGAATGTCCGCCATGCCAGCATTGGAAGAAGCAGACGTGATAGCATAGAGCAAGAAATAAGGAATGTCGATTAAGCACAACACTTGGTTTCCTTTGCTGATGTCTTATTTTTGATGAGTTTATTATGTTTATAATGTTTATCAATTGTCAAAGTTATGTTGAATCACTTCCATTGTAGTTGGATCTGGAATTTCTGAACTAAGATTTATACATCCAACGACGGTTTATATTATTTTTACTTTAACACATTGTTTTACTTGAACTGGTCCCGTCTCAATTATATATATTGTTATAGGAACAGTGGAAATATTGGGCTGACATGGTCAAAGTCATGTAACAGATGTCGGCCTGCGATCTAGCTGTCTGTACCAAGTCTTGTGAGTAATGTCTAACACGGATGAAGCCTTTTTGATATATAATAAGTTCAACTAGCTTGAGTTTAAAAGTTAGTTAATGATGAAAGTTAAAACTTGAAGTCAAAGTTGTTAGTCAATGAGAAAAGTCAAAGTTAAAGGGGCTATAAAGCTGTTAGTTATTGTGGTGACTATGAAAAGAGATGAACTAGAGGGACCAAACAGATACCTTAACATGATTTCGTTCTTGGTGTACGTCTTAATTTTGCTTCCTACTTGTGAACAATCTTGCATAAAGTGTAAAAACTTGAAACAAGTTAGCAACGAATTCAGACTCGTGTTTGGTTGAATTGAATGCAAAAACCATTTTTGCTTCTTTAACTTTGTGTATCAACCAGTGTGTTTCTTCGTGAAAATTTGATAGGTAAATATTGCATCAAATTAATTGAGCTAATCGTGTTTGTGACTTGACATAATCGATACAACAACAAACCATATAGTTATAAGTTTCTACATCTGCGCGCTACCGTCTCTTATTCTTCTAGGCCAGATGAACCGCATAGAGACTAACAGGTCAAAACGGGGCATGTTGAACCAAACCAGATTAAACCAAGCAAAGAAAAACAGCCATTCCTTAAATAATTTAAAAGACAAAAAATGAAGTTTAGAACTTATATAGTAAGAATGTAGAAGATGATCTTATTTTTCAATAAACAACATCAAACACTACAAACTCAATTTACATAGAGAGTACACATCACAATATATTAATAAGCAAAATTTCCATCCTTTGATCCATGTGGGACTACTTGTTGAAACAAGTTGTTTCACAGAAGTGGCCCATATGAAAACTTGTTCTAAAGACATAATGTAAGAGTATATTATTTCGAGAAAAGTTCATTTGGAGACTAGTTTCTACTCACATATTGAGGGATAAATCTTCACCATTCATTTGTGTTTGATCTAATGGTGGAGATTAATCTAAAATTTAATTAGTTAATCCTATTTTCTTGTCTAAGTATATAAAGCTTTTTATTTTTTAATTTTCATTTGTCTTTATTTATTTTCACATAGTTAACGTGTGTTTCCTCCAGACACTCTCTCCTTCTTTACCCCAAATTAGTTATCCACTGTTCTGCTCATTTTTCCTATTCTTTATTCGGATAAAATAATTAAAACCGAAATTGGGATTAAACTTCAGAATATCTACTGATTTTGATTCCATTCTTGTTGCATTGAAAGATGGCTTATGATGGATATGAGGCTTGATGGTTTTGAAGCTCATTGTAGCTTCTACCATTGATTTTGATGATAAAAATTAAGACTTCAATCGCACCTCTGCCGCGCGAATTAGGTATAATTTCTGTTAATTTTGGTTAATTTCTGTATAGGATATATGGTTGTCTTATATGACTATCGTTTAATTTTGGGAGTTTTGTGGTAGTTGACTATTTGACTTAGGGTTAGACAGGAGATGATGAGGGATATTTTTGAGGATGTGATTATGAGGTGATTATTGACGATAGTGTGGATATGACTACTTGATATGGTTATAGAAATTTGGAAATGGGATTGTTGCTTTTTTTTTGGTTATGTTTGAAAACATTGTGTTACCGTGGGGACCGAAGTATTGAAAGTCATAGGATGGCTTTAGGTTCTTGCCATGTGTTAGATGAAAGTACAATTTGACAGTACATAACGACTAGAAGTAGATTCATTATGCACATTTAGCTAGTATCAGAATGTTACTTTGATGATAGACTTTATTATATGTATGCATTGTGTTGTGTTTTTTCTTTTATAATATAATTTGTTGATGTTTTTTTTGCTTTGAAACCAGGCATCGGTCTGCGCAGCTGGTGATACTTCTGCTTACCAAAGGAGTATTATGTTTGGG
This sequence comes from Tanacetum coccineum, assembly GCA_026074375.1. Lineage (NCBI taxonomy): Eukaryota > Viridiplantae > Streptophyta > Magnoliopsida > Asterales > Asteraceae > Tanacetum > Tanacetum coccineum. Next base: position 63,678 of record BQNB010005148.1, read on the forward strand.
GATGATGTAGTAGTTGTAGCGTAAGTACTTATCGAACCCTCGTTTACAAATAAAAAGGGATCGCTTAGTTGTCACTGTGCACCGATAGGGATCACTTGTCACTCACTTATTGGTGTATACAAAACTTCTTATGTTATTATTTTTTCTATTTATACAGTGCTTATCGAACCCCGCTTTGCAAATCAAAGAGGGGTGGGCTCAAGACACCTACCCTGATGACATACTTGCACCAGTTTGAAGGTATGTTTATCAGCTTGTGTTTTAGCGGCATAGTTTTGTTTTGCGAAGAAGTTGTTCAATTTAACATTCAATCTGGCTGAAGTTGGAGGTATCGTCGTCGGATCTGTCATGGGATCCGGCTCCCAAAGAGCAAGTGAATGTAGTTGGGCTGCTTTTTATTCTCACTCAAAGGCTTAAAAAAGATGTCCTCAGAAATGACTAGCCTGCACGCAATTGATCCTCATGAAAGATGAGTCTGAAGTCGATATGGTAATAATATGCTCAACTTACAACATCTTGAACTTTGTTTTGACTCATTTGGTGATGTTGGTCTCTATGATATTCTTACTCTATGTACATCTTTTAAAATATTGAGATATTAAACGAGGTTTTAGTGTGAGACTGAAAGGTGATCTTGATGAGCGTTTATTAAGGCTTAACTACTCTCAGTTTGGGACCGTTTTATAAAATATAGTGATGTGTTATTTGTCAAGGAAGATTTATTTTAGTATTTCGGTTTGCTTGGTTTATTTACATTTTGTTTACGTTACTTTTAGCTACAATGACACTTCTCTTGTGGAAAGTTGTAATTACTATTTGCTGCATGTTTCTAAAAAGATGGTGTGCTTATTAATTTAGCAAGATATTGAACGACTAATGAGCTATAAGTAGCAAATATGGCGGGTCAGGCTGGGTTACGGCTCAAATCAGGTTTGGGTCAAAATGGGTAGAGTTGGGTTGTGTTGACCCGAAAAACATCTTTTTCAGATATTCTAAGTCACTGGTGTGTTAAATATAATTATAACAATTTAGAAGGTTGTATATAACTATAACACACTTGAGTTACTTTGGCTCGTTCGGCATTATGTCCTAGTATCGAGAGAGTGCATTCTCACTTCTGAGCTCATCTGATCTACATTTACTAGCTATGAAGTCCATAAAAAATCTGATGCGTTTTTGATTTCTTTCATCTTCAGGTGTAACTTCTTTAATTACCGAAAGAATTTAGTGTGCTTGGATTGCGCATGTAATCAACCAGATGTAGTATCACCCACGTATGCTCCGAATACGCAGACTCGAGAAACTATTAAATAAGATAAAACAAAAAGATGGTTTAAGAAGGTGAAAGAATTGCATGGAGTCAGGCCCCAGAAATGCTATTTCACGTAATAAAGCTCCTTTGATCATGCCTATGCCTAAAGGTGAAAGATCAACCAATTTCTTCTTGCCAAAGACGGCATACCATGGAGCAAGAAAGCGCTAGCAGCCTTGTTCCTTCCGTACCATTTCCACCAGTCTATTTTACCAAGAAAAAATGATCAGCAGCAGCCCCTTAGCACAGATACAACAATGAAACCGACATATAATGCCACAGCTTATAATAGTTTTGTTCAAGGAACAGGAAACCAACAGATGCACAACAACAATAACATGAATTGAACATCGTCTCTCAGCAACAAAACTCTATATAGCGGAAATACAAATACTGATTCATGAGTACAACCAAAAAGGTCCAACCAAATTTGAATTCCACAAGGAACACTTTTAAGGTTGTAATAAACACAACAATGTACAGCTATAGTAAGAAAATAGTACAATTTTGTTTCATAGTAGACATAAAGCATCCTTTGTTATGAGATGACTTTATAAAAATATAGAAAAAAGGGCATTTCCGGCACGATTCACTTGTCGTGAATCAGTGTTGAGCCATTGATTCTCGTAGTATGGTGCGACTCAGACTTGTGTAAAATGTTACCGGTTGTATTTGCACTTGGTATAAACTGTTGTAGCTTGTAAAATTCTATTACTAATTCAAAAATCATTTGTGATACAAGTGTGATGTTACCGGTTGTATGACATGTGGAATAATATCACTAGTGATATTTCATAAACATAGTTAATATTTTTGTTTAGTTGTTATGATATCCTATTTGGTGTGTGTTTTATCACCTTCTTTTACAGCTTTTAATAGAGTGAAAGCACCTCAATCGTTTATTCATCGGGTAAAAGCCAAAAATGCTAAACGTAGTTGATCTCTTGTACCTAAGTGCTAAACGTGGTATATCAATTAACAACATACAACACCAAAGTTCAAATTTTGTACAATTATGATAAACTTTGACGAAAATACCCTTATGGTTTTGATCTTCATCTTCTACATCTTCGAACCCAGAATCCAACCACTATTTCCGGCTAAAAAAGTTTCGAACCCAGATTTCGGCCACTAATTCTGATTTGAAAACCTTTCAAAAAATCAAAATCATACCATAAATCTTTATTATTCGAGTGACATACCTAGATTTTACAAAAACAAAATATTTAAGATCTTTATTTTGATTTGAAAACCTTTCAAAATAAAAAAAAACCAAAATCACAACCCAATGACCACTGTCACCATTGTCTAATACATTTAAGATCTATCATAAACAAAACAAGAACCATAAAAGATCTCAGATTACAAAATTAACACCATTATGGTTCACATATTTAAGATCTATCAACAAATCCATTAGGCTCTTATGAATCTTCACGAATCCAAACAAGTGGCATTAAACCCATGAATATATATGCTTGAAACTACGAGCCAAAGGGGTTGTGGTTATTGATGATTTGTGTTCTTGATAAAAAAACGAAAAATAAGTGTGGTGGGTTGGTGTCGTTTGGGAAGAAAGAAAGGTATGAAGAATATATTGTTTATGTTTGCGTTTTGAAACAAAAAATAATGTGTCACTTTGTTTTTTTATGGGTTTGAGGGTTGTAGAAGATGAAGATGAAGAACACAGGGGTACTTTTGTCAAATCACTTGCAAGCAGGTGGTCATATTTATTATATTGATAAGAAATTTGAATTTTCGTGTTGTATGTTGTTAATAGATTTATGAGGTTTAGCATTTAGATACAACACATCAACCACATTTAGCATTTTTAGCTTTTACCCTTTATTCATCATAATTTTAGTATACTCCTAGTGGATCAGTTTATTGTGTTTTGAGAATTCTCATTAGTGTGCAAGTGTGTTACCGGTTAGGGGTGAGCAAAACAGACCGCGGCCCGAACCGGACTAACTGGATCAGACCGAACCTATTTCGGTCCGGTCACCGGTCCATCCTTTTTCTTATTTTCGGTCTTCGGTCCGGTCCGGTTCGGTCGTACGTAAAAACCCGACAATTATGTTTTGTTGGACCGGACCGGACCGAAGACCGAACTGGACCAGACCAACCCGGACCGGACCGGACCATTTCGGTCCGGTGTTTTGGCCAAAGTCGGTTTCAGTCCGGTCCGGTTTTGGTCGGTCCGGTCCGGTTTTCGACCGTGAGCACCCGTATTACCAATATTGAGAATTTGAGAATTTTGCTGACAATGTAGATAATTTTGCGGGTCTGTAGTCTAATTTAAATATATATAATCAGACATGAAAGATGCTTACTTTTGGTCATTTTATTGAAAAGTATTAAAAATATTAGAAAACACATAAGTGATAATATATAAAAAAATATATAAAGCAATGAAATATCACAAGTGATATTAAAAGGTTAAAAAGTATACTTGTTTCTTTCTGAAATATCACAAGTGATATTAGACATTAACTATGTTTATGAAATATCACAAGTGATATTATACATGTCATATAAATTAATGCAACACTTGTTTGGTTTTGAGAATACGTTAAGTTTTTTATTTTCATAATTTGCTTCCTTTTTATTCATTTGGTATTTGTAAGTGACACTTGGTTATCACTTGTGATATAACATTATATCAAAGTTGAAAAGTATTTGAATGGTGTGTCTTAGTCACTTTAGAGTAATATCTCAAGTGATAAAGTAATAGAATATGAGATCAGTCACTTCAGAGTAATATCTCAGGTGATATAGCCAGCCATGAATGATGTATACTTTTGCTCATTTTATTGCTTTATCATTTGTGATATTACTCATATGTAAAATACCAGAATTAGTGTTACATTCTATTGATTTATCACAAGTGATATTACTCATACGTAGAATACCATAATTAGTTTCACATTATGAAAATAGAAACTTGACTTAGGCTTAAAATCAAACAAGTGTTTGCATTGCTTTTTGAGCAAAATAAAAATTCGCCTAAAGAGGTTTAACCTTTTTATTCCTACTAACAGTTTAATATCACAAGTGATAGATAACATTGATTACATGTAATTTTTTTTAAAAATAACCACAATTAGTGCCAGAGTGTATTACTTTATCACATGTGATATTAATTATATGTGAATTACAGAAATAACATAATTAGTGTCACATTATATTGCTTTATCACATGAGATTTTATTATTATTTGTTTATCACTAGTGATATTACAATGTCGGTGGTAATAAGTGTTAAGCCATGGGTGAACTTAGTTAATAAGGGTTCACATTTATTTATCACTGGTGATATTACAATGTCATGGGTAATAATTAGTAAGCCACGAGTGAATCTTAATTATAAAGGTTATATTTATCACCAGTGATATTACAATCTCAGGGGTAATCATTTACAAGCCACAAGTGAATCTTAGTTTATAAATGTTATATTTATCATCGATTAATCGGTGTTTTGGCAATTCTGGAAGCTTGATGTTATTTTCAATTAGTCTTAGAATATCAATGTGATAAACATTAAAGTCACAATAAACAATAAAAAACTATAATACATTTGATAAAAATGACCCTTTCTTTTTTCTTTTTTTTTTTAATTTGTTATCATTTGTGGAAATACCATAATTAGTTTCACATTATGAAAATAGAAACTTGACTTAGGCTTAAAATCAAACAAGTGTTTGCATTGCTTTTTGAGCAAAATAAAAATTCGCCTAAAGAGGTTTAACCTTTTTATTCCTACTAACAGTTTAATATCACAAGTGATAGATAACATTGATTACATGTAATTTTTTAAAAAAAATAACCACAATTAGTACCAGAGTGTATTACTTTATCACATGTGATATTAATTATATGTGAATTACAGAAATAACATAATTAGTGTCACATTATATTGCTTTATCACATGAGATTTTATTATTATTTGTTTATCACTAGTGATATTACAATGTCGGTGGTAATAAGTGTTAAGCCATGGGTGAACTTAGTTAATAAGGGTTCACGTTTATTTATCACTGGTGATATTACAATGTCAAGGGTAATAATTAGTAAGCCACGAGTGAATCTTAATTATAAAGGTTATATTTATCACCAGTGATATTACAATCTCAGGGGTAATCATTTACAAGCCACAAGTGAATCTTAGTTTATAAATGTTATATTTATCATCGATTAATCGGTGTTTTGGCAATTCTGAAGGCTGATGTTATTTTCAAATAGTCTTAGAATATCACATGTGGTAAAACATAAAGTCAACAATAACAATAAAAAACCGATAATACATTTGATAAAAATGACCCTTTCATTTGTTATCATTTGTGGATTATACTTCATTCATTTATACCTTAACTTATCATATGTGATAATTCATTAAATGGGCAAAATATAGAACATCCTAATTACACATTACTTGATTATCACAAATGATAATACATTAAAATGAACAATATTCATGTGCTTGTCTATTGCGATGAAAGACACAAAAACCATCTTGTACATTGTACATGAAAAATATAAAAAACACGTAGGTGATAATATATAAAGAATATACTACAAAATAATGAAATATCTCAAATGATATAGAAGGTTTAAAAACATGCTTTGTTTATTTATGAAATATCACAAGTGATAAATAACTGTGAATTTGAAATAGCAACGTATAACAAGAAAGCAAATTATAAAATCATTAATGATCTAAAAAAATGAATGTATGAAATGAAAAACATGCCATTACATCTTTAAAATTCTAAAAAGAATAATAAATCCTCATAAATATTTATTCCAAGTCTTGAAAATAATTTCTCAACTAGAAAAGTAAAATTCGTTACATCTTTACCAAATCGACCAGCATCGACATAATGCACAAGCAAAGGACATGGTGCATACTAAATATTTCCCAGGCCTGCTTGTAGTACCTTCACTATTGATTGACATATCAAGCCCAATAAAGTCTGCAAGTTGTGAAGGACCCATTGATTGATCAGTTCCTGACTTCATCTTTGCATCTATGTCTTCTTTGGTTGCGACTACGATATAAAGTGCATGAAATGCTTCATTAATTATTGGCATCAAAATACCTTTCCACAATGAACCCCGAATAATCCTTTGAGCAAACGACAATCTTGCCAAACCTGTATTTTTCAAACATTAGGAGAAAATAGAAGTATAGTGAAAACAAGACTTCTAAAATATGTTTATGCAATAAAAATTAAACACATTTCGCCCAAGTTCTTGTTGCAATAAATGTTCATATGAGGAATTTGCACCTCGGATATCTGAGCAGTTCATGATAGAGGTGGGTTCATGAAAATGCATCCCGATAAACCTGTAAAGAAGGAGTACATTTACCCTTGTAGCATAACCATAAAGAGCCGATACACAAAGTGATAATACTTATAATAAATTTGACATGGTCTACAAGTTGCAGTTACAAGACGAGTAGCTTGAATTACAAGTCGCAGACCCTTTAACAATCTTATCCAATTCTACACAGAGTTTCTTCTTTACATCTTCATTTTCCACAATAGCTTGAATTACAATATCTGCAGACCAAAGATCCTTAAGATTCGAGGTATATTCTAGACGAGCTATGAGCTAGTAGCTGGAACATGCGACTTTGTGTTTTCAACCGCAAAGCATTGTTAAAAACGAGAAATATCTAATGGGCCATCTGGTATTTAAGATATATTATAAGGCTAAAAAGCTTAAAAGAATGGTGCACTAGATATACTTGTCAAAAACGAGAAATATGTAAAGGGGCTTGATCAGAGACTTGCCCATTTGAAAATGGTGATGTTATTCGCGATAGTAACTGAAAATCAACATAACGAGAAACCGTAACCGTAAACCTAAAACGTGATAGTAACTGAAAATCAACATAACGTTAAATTCGCGCCTAAACTCAAATTCCGAACAATTCGCACTTACGCTATCAGTTAACAACTTAACATTATTGCGTCACATTATATGGGAAGAGGACGGTTAGCTTTCTTTTGAATTTTAAACATGATGAACTAACTGGTAAATGATGCCCATGATATCACTATTCTAAACAAGCAAAATACTAAAAATATTAATGTATTGTCAATGGTGAGAATGAATTGTAATTCCATAGTCCAATTGGGGTTGGAATATATGAGGGCCAGTTAGCACTTAAAATGAGAGACTAAAAATTAAAGGGCTAACTTATCCATCTCATTATGCATTTTACATTCCCAACATTGGAGTCAAAATAAATACTCAATTCTTCATATGCCTCCATTTTAGTATAAGTATAAGTGGGTGGGGGTCGGAAAATCTGGTAATACAGGTTACTAAAAATTACAAAATAATGAAAACCACTAATTGTGATTCACTAAGTGATGATGGCAATAACTATCAATCCTGGAAATAGGTACGATCAAACTTAACATTTAAATGTAATAGACCTTTTTTCTTACTGCTTATGTGCAAGTCCAATCTTAAACCAAGTATCAATCAGTTCTTATAATCTCAGATACTCAACTCATACTTAACATTTAAATGTAATAGACCTTTTTTCTTACTGCTTACGTGAAACGTCATTTCACATCTGTCACTCTGTCCTAACTCCTAATACAGACGTATATATCTACTTTAATCTACATCTCAATATCATATATCTCAGGTTTAACATTTTATCAAATAGAGCCGACACACTTTTTACTAAAAGTGGTTGTTTGCTTAATTATTTGACATCCTTATGAGCCTATCAACTAGCGCTTATAGCTTATCACAATAGATACTTTGTGACATCACATGTGATATTACAAAGAAACTAACCAAGTATGGCACATACAACTTATCACTTGTGATAATTCACATACGATTTCAGCAATCTATTATTCAGATTATCAGTTTTACTAGTGATTTGCAAAATTAAAAATTAAAGTTATGCAAAAAATTAAGATATACTGTATATACTTGAACAATCTAACCATTAATCACACAAATTTATAAGAACAAGAGGAGGCGGTGCCGCCTTTCAATAGCTGTTCTATATCACCTAGATATATCGCCAATCAAAACTATCTAAACATACATAATCTATCAATTAAACATATAAATCTACCATAAATTTTCATAGATCCAACATTCACAAGCACATTATCACGGCATCAGAAGTTATAAAAAAATAGTCATTAAACATACTAATAATCACTTTATAACAGTAAAAATTTGAGTATTATGACAACAATCTATCAATAAGCAACTAGAATGAATAAAATCAAAAAAATATTCACAAATATCATAAAAAAACCGAAAATTCAGAAATAAGAAGAATATCACAAAAAATACTTAAATAACAACAAACTAATGGATCTCTATAAACTTACCATCATCGGCGTTATGAATCGATTCGTTTTGAACCGTTTTCTTTCAGGATCAGTCGATTTACTAGTTCCTTGTTTCATTTTTGTGTTTAATTCGTGATTTGCACAGTTAATTTGTGCAGTTTTTTAGATTTTGGTTAGGGTTTGATGTGTAATGTATCTAATGTGTGTGTTTTTTTACTGGAAATTGGGGTAGTTAGGAATTATTCAATATTTACGTTTTTAGTCCCTCCATCATGTTTCAAAACTTGGCAACATTGATCCCTCCGTGTTTTTTTATCATTTGATCAACTCTCATGTAATCAACGGCTCACAAGTGTCCCTCGGTATGTAGGATAAAAGTAGTCCTCAAAATAACTTGACTCATGCACAAAAGCTTTTCACAAACATTTTATTTAAACTTAACAAGCATGCATTTAATGAAAATGACTTGTTGCTTTTCTATAAAACGCTTGATAAGTAACAAGTCTTTCATCAAAGTCTTTGAAAGTCCGGTTGCTCAGTAATGGTTCAAGTACTGTCTAATAACACTTTTTCAATTGAGTAAAAAGTCTAGTAAAAAATAATGCATGAAGATGCTCTAACGATACCAACTATTCTACAAAAATTAAAATTAGTTTTATGTTTTTCAGTATTTTCAAATAGAATTGTGTCTCAAAATTGCTTATAGATAGTATAGATATTAAGAATCAAATTTTTTTATTTATGCCCTTCATTCAAAGTGTTTGTGTTATTTGCCTAAAAAAAGTAGTTTTTATAAATGCTTTAGGGTGATTTGAACGATTTTTACAGAATTTTGACAAGCTTCCATGCAAATACTTTGGCGACTTAAGCGACATGAGACACTTGTTAAAATTGGTGAAAGTCGTCCAAATCACCCTGAAACATTTGTTAAAATCACATTTTTAAAAAGGTAAGTAACTAAACACTTTTGAGTGGGAAAAACATACATAGATTTTTCCCATTGAGAAACATAAGCTCATTTAGACTTATATTTAATAAGCCTCAATTTTCTAGCTTATTTGAGACTTAGAGGCTTGTATAAGTTTATTAGGATATAATAAACTTATATAAGCTTTCAAGTCTTAAATTAAGCCAGAAAACTAAGGCTTATGAAATATAAGCCCAAATCAAATTCGATTTCGACTTATATTTCATAGAAGCCCAATTTTTTGACTTATTGGGTCTTATATAGTTTAATCATATCTAAATTAAATTTATTATGTAATCAACAAGTTCAAAAATAAGCGCCGAAAACTTAGGGCCTTATAATAATATAAAGCCCAAATGAGTTAGTTTCATAAGCTGAAACAAAAACCTCTTATATCATCTAAACATCTGTCTGCTTATCTTCCTGCTATTAGCACAAGTCAACCATTTACAAGTGAGTGAGAAATTGAGTCATCAAGCTATACCTTTTAAATATAAAAGGTTTAAATTTTTAAGTTATCTCTATTTAAGTATAGTGTACAATTTATACTAAATAATACTTGATATTATATATAATTGTCAAATTTCAGCACAATTAACACTTCTATATATATTACCCCCCTATTACATAAGATGTACAACCATTATTACATATTTTACAACCATTAAATACCTCATTTTACAACAATTGAAGCACAATGTACAAACATTATTAATTAAAACTTGACCATTTACAAACATAATTAGTACTACAAATTAATACTCCTAACTAAAATACCCCCATTAAATAAATGTACAATCATATATAACACAATTTTACAACGTAGGAAAGACATACTATACTATCTTTCTTAATACTTAATTTATATGTTTATTTTATGTAAAACAAACTAATTACTTTAAAAGTACGATGAGTAAATCTAACATTTGTCAAAGCAATTAAAAGCATATCAAGACTTTATTAAATACAACAAGTTAAAACATCTCCATTATCAAAAGTATAATAAATATTTTCACAAATGTACAATATTTAACAAGCCTACAATAATCGAAAGTATAAAACTAGACTTTAACACATTAATTAATCTTAGATTTTTTAATAACCCATGTTATTATAAATAAGTTATATTGTTATTTTACACATTGTACATCTAATAAAATAAACAAACTTAATAATCAATTATATGCTAACATAATGATGGTATCATTTAGTTTTGAAAACTCAGGGACCGGAACTAACGGGCTAAACGAGGAACCTGGTTTCGCCACATGTTCGGCTAGCTAATAAAAGTCATCCAAAAACGAACCGGACAGGAGCCGTCGAACCGATACAAACGGGTGAACTGAAATCCATTTCTCCTGTTAATCGTCGTAGGTTACCCGCGTTGGCCATCACACAGGGTATCTGCTGGCCATCATTTAAAAGCCATAGGCACAAATGGGACACATATAAATGGTAGGAAAGAGGACAGTAAGAAGTTATTTTTTTATTTATTATTTTAAGATATTTGGACGAAACTATTATTTTTCTTTTCTTTTTTTTGTTTTTTTTAATCATAATTTTTTTATTTTTAGCTGATTAATTTACGAAGTTTGAATCTACTATATATAGACTCAAACCAAGTAAAACTTTTTTTATTTAGAAGATTGTCGTAACCACTTAAAGGTTATTTGCATTTAGCAAAAATTAAACTTGATAGCTAACGCATTTTAGAGTGATAATTAAAAGTGTTTTTGTCAATAGACCACCCTTCAATAGTTAAGGGCATCCACAATGGTGAACATATAAAAAAGTTTATAAAAATGTCACATTATCTAATGTCATTAATTCATACAACATTTCATATTATGAACCTATTCACACTACAGATAAAGCTTTTTGAGGTTTATATTTTTAAGAATTTCACAATCATCATTTAAATGTCATTAAATATTTAGCATATAAAAAAAATAAAAAAAAGATGATAAATATTTGTTGGATCTCTTTATAATTCCTGCCCTACACTCTTAGGATCTTTTAATGCCACCTAGCATGAAATGGTTTCTCAAATAATTGAGCCAAAAATTCTTGAACATTTTAAATAAAATTTAGACTTAGTTTTTAAAACCACCAGTATGATATGCTCTAAAAAAATAATTTTCTATCAATATAGACATACTTTTAAAATAGGATTCGGTCACATTACTTTCAGCAAGCATACAGGTGGAATTGAGTGTTTGGAGGGCTATAACCTCTCAATTGAGTTAGCCGTACTGCTTAACCAACTTCAAATCACATGGTCTATGTGATTGATCGCATATTATAAACAGATGTATATATTTTTTAGTACTTATCTCCGTCTCAAAATTATTGTTCACTATTTTATATTAGGTTATTTTAAAATAGTTTTTTATTTCTAAAATAGATAAGATAGTTCAAGTTAACCATATCACCCTCACTTGATATTATTATTACAAACACTAAAAAAGTTTTAAAATAATTAATTAATTGTAAAACTGTCATTCTCAAAAAATAAAAAATAAAAAGCTGTAATGATGATGTTTTTCTTAAACTGTGTGTTTTTTGTTTGTGGACAATAATTTTAGGACGGATGGAGTTGTTTAAGCCGTTAATTTCTTCCTACTTAAATATCTATACTACATATAATAAAGGAAGACATTTTCAAAAATTAAATGCACTACAAACTTGAAAAATCAAACATACAAACATCTATAATATATTTTTTTTAATGTACTAACAGATAACAAACTTGATAATTGCCGTTCAAAAAAAAAAAAAACAAACTTGAAAATTGAAACATACAACAAAGAAACATATTGTACAACTTTTTAATACACAATTGATATTCCTATTAAAACACTCACATTACTTAAAAATACAATGATATATTGACATTGTACAACCAATGTTTAAAAAATATTAAACTTAAATACGTATAGTTATTGCTTTTACATTTTTATGAATATTTTGTTAAAAACTATATGTTTATTAAGTATGATTTTGTTTGGGTAACCACGAATATTTGAAAATAAAAATCAAAAATCGAACCGTGATAAGAATGTTTCTTCTGGTATCGGGTTTTTTATTTTTTTAAATGTTTTGGTTGTCGTTTTTTGCGGTTTCGGATTGAGCAGGTTGGCACGGTTTGTCAGTTTGACATATTTTTTGGACATCTCTATCCATAAAGCTTAAATTTATATAAATCAAATAATCATTTTAACAAACCGAAAAACATTACTTACTAAAATATTTATTATTGCAACTGTATAATGAAAAACATTGACATTAATTAAGAGTTCAAATATGCAACATAAAATTCATAATATGTATAAATTTATTGTGACAAAAAACGTAATAGATAGAAAACATAGTTCACCGACAATATTTATTTCAAGGTATCGGTCGTTGCAACGCGCGAATAACTTACTGGCAAAGTAAAATGAGTCTGAACAAATATTTGAACCAGTCATATATGATGGCTAAACATAGAAAATTTGATACATATTATGTCAAAACCTCAATTAAGAACTATATATACCGCGTATTAACAAGGAAATAAGGACCGAGTTGATGTGATTTGCATGGAATTAGTTGACCACCTCCACATCAAAAGTATCCAACTTATTGTTGTACTCGACACCTAACAAAATCTCATGATATTAACGTGTTTCGCTGTCGTAATACAACATGCAATGCATGCAAAATATATACTTACGCAATCTCATGCATAGGCCTTATGAAATAATCCAAGTTGCAAAATTTTGTGTCATACTCGTAACTAGGGGTGAGCACGGTCCAAGGACCGGACCGGATCGAGGACCGAGTTGGTCCAAAATGCCGACGGGAGGGCAGAGGCCGTAAATGGTTAGGGTCGGGTACGGTGTCCGTTATTACTCGGGCATAATCATCGGGTTTTGGTCAGAAGCGAGTTCGGACCGGACCGGACGAGACCTTGGTGACCGAACTTAGAGACCGAAAGTATAACAAAAATACCCCAGAACGAGGAGGAACGTAAATACGTCCGGTCCAGTACGGTCCGGTATGCTCTCACCACTACTTCGTAACACTTTACCTTATATATTTTAGAGCACCGGCCGAGTAATGGAGCTTTTTTCACTTGATCGACATCCCATGACTCAAGCATATAGCACGAGCGCAACATTGGACCTCGCGTCATAGATTCTAGCGTCGAAAATACCAGTCGACGTATTCCGTTTTGTTTTTTTATTTTTTTATATGCGTTGTGTTTATGTTTTATTGAGTTTATGTGAGTGAAGAGGGTGTCTTTATACTAGAGAGTTATGGAAACTATAATGCTTTTAGTTTAAATTATAAGTACTACGTAGTACTCCATCCGTCCCATATTAAGTGTCCATTTTTGACTTTTTGAATTCTTTTTTCATAAACTTTGACCGTAAATATTTTTTTTTTATGTTAGATACATGTTACTGAAAGAATTATACAATGAAAAATACATTAGAACTATTATCCATTCATATATTTTGCATTGAGTATCATATAACATAAGAAGAAATAATTAAGGTCAAAGTTGAAAAAAAAAAACTTTAAAAAGTAAAAAATGGACACTTAATATGGGACGGAGGGAGTAAGTTATAAATGAGAAGTGATAAGTTGATAGCACTTTTTGCTAAATATATCGCTCTTGAATACCTTATGCTCTTAAAAGAGAGCTAAAATATATGTCAAAAAGGTTATATGATTAGTTAGAGGGCTAGGTATGGTAACGCCGGACCTGGCGTTAAGTCTACGTGGCTCCGGCGTTAATGACGTTACCATACCGCCTAGTGGTGGGGGTGAGCACGGTTCGAAGACTGGACTGGACTCGGATCCGAGGGTCCGAGTGTGGTCCTATAAAGCGAACGAGGCCCGGACCGAAGATTGGTCGGTCCGGTCCGGTCCGGTCCTACAAGGCATAATCGCCGGGTTTTCTTTAAGACCGGACCGGACCAAAGACCGAGTTGGTCCAAAACGCCGGACCGAGGACCGGACCGAAATACGTTCGGTCCGGTCCGGTCGACGGTCCGTTTTGCTCACCCCTACCTAGTGGTGTTGGCCAACGTCGTTGGGCGGGATGTTAACCCACCAACGTGCGTTGGTATGTATTTTCTTTTTTTTCTTTTAAAAAGTGAGTATGGGTTTGTGTTGTGTTTTAGTGTGTGTGTGTTTACAGTGTGTGTGTTTTTAGTGTGTGTGTTTGAGTGTGTGTTTGTGCAGGTATTGTAGAGGAAGAAGGGGATTTTTACATTTTAGTCCACGTGGTTTTTGTCCTTGTATTTTTTGCAATTAAAAAATAAATGTTTTAGTTTTTAACTTAAAAAAATATTATTTTGTATTTAATTTGTTTTAAAAAATTGGAAAAAAAATTGGTGGGTCCTAAAAAGTGGTGTTATTAGTGTTATGATTACAGGGGTATTTTGATAGGATTATGATCCTCTAAAGTTCAAGGTAAAGTTCTCTCACAAAGGTAATACCGGGGCCCACCGTGGGACCCGGTTTTCTTTTTATTTGTATGGGAACTTTACCTCTAAAGTTTATTTGAACTTTAAAGGATTCTAATCCATTTTAATGTGTTGGTGTTATGGTATTAAAGCTGATGTGACGGTATTAATGGTGTTATAGTACCTAGCACTTATGACAGTTGTTTTAATACTTAGTTGTTTTAATAATTTATGTAGCTTTTATACGAGAGCAACAAGCTTTTGTTAAAAATCTTTTTCTATATGTAATTACCTAGTTTGTTTTGGCCACATACTTTGAAAACGTTTGAATATATTAACATTACCTAAAATATAAGACAAAATTGTATACCAGAAAGAAAAAGAGGTCTAGATTTACTTAGTCAACTCTTTTCATTAATTTATGTTTTTTATCGACAGCAAACACGTTAACACCCGTGTAAACTCAAAACTACGACTTTTTCTTTGCCAATATAATGCAACTCGATATTCCACGTGTCCATGCACCCATTACTATAAATACAAACACAAACACAACTTCAAAGTCACATCTCATACTTTGAAACAATCATCTTTAATCTATAAGAACTTGAAGTATACAAAAATATAAGATGGCAGTTTTTAAGTTGAACCTATTGGTGTTTACGACTGTTATGCTTGCATGCATACAGTTACATGGCTCCATGGCTCAGAGAATCCATATCGTTGGTGGTAATTTAGGCTGGATAGTTCCGCCAAATGGACCATCAACTTACGCCACGTGGGCATCGCGTGAGACCTTCACCGTTGGTGATACACTCCTTTTTAACTTCACCACGGGAGCACACACAGTTGCTGAGGTTGCACAGGCCGCGTACGGCCCATGCAACGTGGCAAACCCTATCTCAGTGTCCTCCACAGGTCCCACAAGGCTTACCTTAAACACACCCGGGACACATTACTATATCTGTAGCGTTGGAAGTCATTGTCAAGCTGGTCAGAAATTGAGTATCAATGTTTTGGGTGGCACCAGTTCACCCGTGTCGCCACCAACGTCGTCCCCTGGACCTTCTCAATGGGAAGCTAGCCCACCATCGTCACAAACTTTTACACCATCTCCCACTGGTAGCACCAATGGTCTCTCTCCCACCGGTAGCACCACCGTACAACCACCATCACCTAATGGAGTAGGGAGGTCTTATGCCGCCCTAGGACCGGTCACTTTGTTGGCTGTTGTCTTGGCTATCTTTCACTAGGTTGATTATTAGTGACGAGTTAGATTTGTATACATATATACTAATAATCACATACTGATATTATTTATAGACCTTTTTTATGTTTTCAAAAAACCCGAAAAATTAACATGTATTCATTTGGTCGTATAGCGCCTACTGCAATTGCATTAAGAACACTGCATTAACTTCTTAATTAATATACAATTTGATTGTATGCATTGGAGTGATATATATGAAAAACTTGTCAAATTGATTAGTAAGATCAACTGATGATGATTATGGTGTGACAACAATTCTTCTCAAGAGTAAAAGACCATGATTTTGCATACTATTTCGGTATAACATGGACAAATCATGAGTAATGAGGCTAATGTATTTGAAACAATTTCCATTATTCAACGACGCATCCAAAAGTAAACGAATAGATCAAAGAAAGTTTAATTAAGTTGAATATATATACTTGAATCCTATGGTGGTTATGGCCTGCTCATGACGCCAGCAAGGGCCGGTGGCTATGGCTCAAGCCCTTTAGAGGCTAATAAAGCGAAGTTCTAAATTACCCTCAAATTTTTGAAATTCACATTTATCCGTGTGTTTATTCGCTGTGATATGATGAGTATGTAGAACAGATTGGTATGTAAGAGTTGCCCAAACGTTCTTCAACTTTCTTACAAAAACATTAGTTTATCACTTGATATTCATGTCCCGTGAATATGACAATTATCAGAATCATGCATAATGTAATTGTAAGTTTGATTTTTTCTTACTATAAGTTAAAGTAATACAAAGCCTGATTCCAATAGACAAAAGATAGGTTACAATATGGAAGCTTTCAAGCTAATTATTTTTATGGTGGTCGTCATGGTGACGTGTATGCAGGTTCACGGAACCGTGGATGAGAATCAGTTAGAAATACACAACATAACTATCGGGGTAGGGGAACCGTATAAGATCATTGTTGTTGGAGGGACGGGCGGATCATGGACTATTCAATCAGACCCTAGCTTTTACAATACGTGGAAGAAAAGTCAAGAGAAGTCGATTAAACCAGGTGTCGATTACCTTGTGTTTAATTTTCAAAATGGAATACACACTGTGGCAGAAGTCTCGACTGCAGATTACGACTCATGCACAATCGCCAAACCAATAAAAGTCTACAACATAGCCCCAGCCAATATCATTTTGCCAGATGCAAAGCCTCACAATTTCATTTGTACCATTGGAGATCATTGCAAAAAAGGTCTCAAAATGAGCATCACAGCCCTTGGTCACTAGTTATTGAGACAAGCATTTCAAATACATGTAGTTTCATGTTTGCAGAAGACAATACTATATTTCTCATATGAATCAGTCATATATACAAATATAAGAGAAAACTGGTCGTTAGTTAGTTATAGAGGCCTCCAAATCAGACTATAAAAAGGTCGATCCATTTGGTTTGGGGGTGACGAAATTGATATATCGTCTCTCACGTAATTCATTCAGTTCTGGATAATAAAATGAGTGAATGATTGGCAATATATCATCTTTTGTGTTTGAACTAAGTTCATCTTGATGTTGATTAGTGAAAATAAGTCCGTTATTACTTTACGTTATATATCAGCAACATCCTCCTTAAAAGTACAAGATGATATATGATCGAGTTAGTAAAACAGTTATGTGAATGTGCTTTGAAAGATGGTATGTCGACATCACCTAGTTGTAGTATTTCTTAAGCGTTAAAAAGACCAAGTCAATTTAAAAATATTCTCTCTCTTGTGACTCGACAATGACTTCCACCACCACCAACACCACCGTCAACCACCACCACCACAATCTCTTAATTACAATGAAAATGTAAGTAAAGCAGGTAAGTAACATGAGGAGAGCAACAAAGGTGAAAATGGATAATGAACATGGAGAAGAAGGCGAATGGCATATCGTAAGAAGTCGAAACAAGGATAAACATCAATCGGAAAAGATGAAGACATCGTACTTTTTCACAAATTTTCCTGAAAGCTCAACAGAATCGAGCTTGTGGACGCTATTTGCACCTTACGGGAATGTGGTGGACGTATATGTTGCTCGAAAGAGAGACAGTCACGGAAACCGATTTGGGTTTGTTCGCTTCACTGATGTGGAGGACATTCAAGGGATGGAAACTAAGCTTGGAACCATTTTGATAGGCTCTTTCAAGTTGAGAGCAAACTTGGCCAAATTCAAACGGAATTTAGCCAAATTAGAGGGTGCTTCTGTAGCAATTAAACCTCAGAATCCAAAGATTATTAATCAAACAAATGGGTCCATTCCAAACGGGTGCGGGACCAAGTCGTATGCGAATGCGATTCTGAATAGCTCGACCATCACATCACCAAATATTTCTCTCTTCACATCTCCAGATAGATGTTCGTGGTTGGAGAACTTGATAATTGGAGAAACAAAATCCTTCCAAATTCTTCAAAACATTCACCACATTTGTGAGGATGAAGATTTTCACAATGTTAAAATCAGGTTCATGGGTGGCCTGAGAGTTCATATAGTCAAAAAGAAAGGGGACGTGATATATCCGAAACGTACAAATAGTGTTCAAGTCTAGATTGGCATGGTTGATTATTGAGGGAGTCCCCCCTCAAGTGTGGACCGTTGGGAAACATGTACATTTTTATTAATATAAATCGAATTATAATACAATAAATAAATTAACAGAAAATAAATGACAGAAAATTAAATAACAGACAGAAAGGGGTAGAAGCAGAAGACAGACACTATGAACGATAATTAAATAAAGCAGTAAAAGGTCGTGGAACGAGGCACGTGTTGGACACGCTTCCCTTAAAACAGATTCGCCGTCTGTTTCCCATGGTACAACGTTCAAAAGCTGTTGTACAGCCGGACCTGACAAACTTGCCTGAAATATCACGGAAAATTGAGTGCTTCTGATCGAAAAGAATGCTGAAACTCGGTCACTAAGGAGCTGCGTTTTTCTGTTGTAAAACTGAATGAGACATGGATTATATTTATATTGAAAACCATACTTGTTCTCAAAGAATAAATATTCCCCATAAATAATAAATCTGTTATAATCAAAACAGATTTGCATATATTTTAACACACGAAAATATTCTGCTAAAACTTATTCAATAAGTTTAAATCAATTCCTAAAATAGATTTACAGAAAACTGAAAAAATAAATGAACCCGAATCAGCAACAAAAAGATACGTACGGAGGCGAGGTTTTGGAGCTGCATTCGGGTCCGCAGGTCGCGCGGGCTCGCATGAGTTCAGAAGCTTCGAACTCATTTTGGCCCAGAAATCCTGAAATATGGGAGCATAAACCAACAAAGGAATTTGAAGGCAAATATCATGATTTATATATAAACATCTTCCCACTTCACACTTTGGGCGATGTGGGACATTTTTATTTTTCCATATTTTGTGTTTTACGTGCCTCACTTTAAGACACGATATCTCATTCATATCAACTCCATTTTGGACATACTTTAGCTTGTTGCGTAGCTCTCTTCAAAGAGAACGCAAAACTACAAGCTAATATAAATATATATAACATATACATATATTAAATAATTTCCAATGTTTGCAAAAAATCATTTTCACAAATATTTTTCCAACAATCCCCCACATGAATGAAAATCGGTCGAAAAGACACGAAATTTTTGGCAAAATTTCTGCAGTTGAGTCCTGCATAGGATAGGTAGGTGTGACCCTTTGAACCTTCTCTTGTGAGATGCACTTAGTCTCCTAGATCTGAGTAGACGCAATGTCCTTAAACTCAACATCTGTTTACGTAGACGACAATACACACTCACACAAGACTCTCCCTGACATTGTCAAGTCCTCATAGTCGTGTTCGTTATGGTCATGAACACTAGCCTGGTTATGCAAGAGCCCTTAGAAATTGTGCCTCCACAATTCCCTTCGAAAAGACCCCACTTCTCTCTCACATAGGTGATTTCATCTTGAATCATTAAAAACATATATTTTGTGATTTTATCTTGAATCATTATGCTTTATGATTTCATCTTGAATCATTAAAGCCATATGTTTAACCTCTCAATAAGTCACATTGTTATAGGAATGGACTAGGAAGTTACATGTTAAGTAACTCCCACACATTGACTTCCCCTACATGTCTATGATTAGGTTGTCCTATTGAACCCAGATCTTGGGATCTCCAGTCAACTGGGTTAGGTTTTCTTTCATAGAAACTCATTCTTTTAAGGTCTTTATTCACATTCCTTTAGACGACTCTCTAACCAACTCTCTGCTTAAGCCTTTTGTAAGCGGATCCGCGATGTTATCCATTGATGATAGGTCACATGAATCTTGAATCAATCATATCAACATGTAAGATTAGAGAGAATAAGGGCAAGTAAAGGGAAAATTC
>BQNB010005148.1:85684-103635 GCA_026074375.1 Tanacetum coccineum
CGTAAAATGTTTACGTTTCGCGATAAAATACGTTTAGGCATACCCGGAACCACCAAAACTTTTTTACGCTTCAACACATACCTATTTTTATACCCAATACCAAAAGTTTTATAAAAATGCACCCATATTTATTAACTTAGCCGAATTTTATGCAAAAGAAATACACCAAGGCTTATGCATTACAAGTATTTACTTTTATGTTTAAACCTACAACTTGTAACTTCAAAATGATGCTAGATATTTCTTAAAATATCAAAAACCAACTTTTATTCCTTTCACCCCCCTTATTCTGCTGAAATATAAGTCCCTAGGGGACATGAAGCACACATTTTACCAACTAGCAACATTGTACAACTCGAGCTCATTTAAACCATAAGGACGTTTTTATATCTTGACCAAAGACTTCCTTATTTCACTCTATATGTCTTGGACTTCCTATGGTGATCTTTGACTAGCCAAGGTAATATATAAAGGAAGCACTAGTATGTAAAACACACACACTTCATTCCTTAAGGTGAAAACACTCTCATTTCTCTCTCATTCACCCTCCTATCAACGACTTGAACTCAAAACCCTTACGCAATCCATAAAAAATTATTTACCACATTTCCAAGTGCTCCTACAACATATCTAAGATACACCAAGAAGGTTTGAAGGCTTGGTTAAGCATTTAAAAGAGTTAAGCAAAGAAGGTTTTAATATTAGGGTTTTCTTGGATTTAGGGTTTTCATAGACTTGGAAGCTAGGGTTTGTTTGCTAAACAAGAGTTTAGATCATATTGTTCATCATCCTACATCATATTAAGGTTATCTAAAAACCTTAAACTCTTTACATTTATGATTTTATGCATATATGATGTTTATATAGTTAATCACCATCTAAGGAACTTATTTACTTGTAAAATGGATTTTTACACTTGTTTATGATTTGGTATACTTTTACATATGTTATATAGATGTTAATATCATGTTATAATAAATATAAGTATTGTACAAGTGTGGTTTATGTATAAAAAGTGTATATAAACAAGTTACCTAAAAAGTGTATTTATAAAAGTTCATGAACAAATAAGTATGTAGACATATGGATCTTGTGATTCTTGGACAATATTTGGACAAATCATGAACTAGAAGCCCTAAGGATGTAAGACATGTGATATAAGTTGTTGTAATGGACTTGTAGCAAAGTTGTTAAACTAAAAGGTTATAAAAACTAGCTTTAACCACATTTCAACAAAAACTTTAAAAGTTTCTGTTTTTATTCGAAAATAAAAGTATTTATTTTATATTTTTATAAAATACTACATGTCATGAGGATTCCAACCATATAAGAATCACTAAAATCGGAGCTAAAACGAATAAGATACGACATTTACGGGTTTACGACGATTAATTTTTTAATTTTTTTTATTATAAAAGTCCATGAACAGTAAAAAGTACTGTTCACCAGAGGACCCAAAATATGAAAATATAATATTTTGATATATCTTTCAAATACAAAAGCGTGGACGTAAGAAACATACAAATCGGGCTTAAAACGGGAAAGTTACGTCGTTTGTACTAAAGTAATAATTATAAACATTTTTACTTTATAAGTGTTGTTTTACAAATGCAATTAGATGATGATGTAGCTATATAGAATTATATATGGAATTAGTTAATCAAAGTGCTTAGTACTTATACGACCTACAATTAATTAGGTTGCATTCGGGCGTTTACGTGACGCATTTTCTGATATACTTTGTTATTCACACTCGAGGTGAGTTTATAGCCTCATGTTTTACTGTTTTACACGTACTTTACAACTTTTGGGGTGAGAACATGCTTGTTACCAAATTCATTTACATGATTGGTTTGCATTCATTACATGTGCATTACAATTCGTTTTACAAACTAGTCTACATACTCAATTACTTATTTTGGGACGAAATACATTGCTTGTTTCACTACATTTTTTGAAAACAAGGACATTACTGTACTTTTACCCAAATGATTACGGATTAGCTTAAGCGAATTGAAATGTGAATTTCCTGGAGGGTAAGCGCGAATGTTATAAAATAGATCTATTCGGGTGTGACAGTCCCGTTCGGGTGATTAGCTATCACTGGGCAAACGAACGTTATAGCATGTTAGAGCACAACATTTACACGAACACGAACAATTACGGTGCCTCGAATAAAGTGGTATATATATGAGTCTACGCAGCAGTTTCATGAACTTAGAGTAATCGTAATCGTTGTTTTATACACACAGGAATATTTACGTTGCCTTGAATAAAGTGGCAATACGTACTTTAAACAATGGGGTCCAACTATATATATGTTTTTGTGACTATTTGGGGATTGAAATGGTCATGCATATTTTACAACTTCTTGATTTATAACATTCATACATGCGTTTTGGTGACTATTTTGGGGATTGAAATGGTCTTGCATATTTAACAACTCTTTGATTTATGACATTCATACATGCGTTTTGGTGACTATTTTGGGGATTGAAATGGTCTTGCATATTTAACAACTCTTTGATTTACAACATTCATACATGTGTTTTGGTGACTATTTGGGGATTGAAATGGTCATGCATATTTTACAACTCTTTGATTTACAACATTCACACATACGTTTTGGTGACTATTTGGGGATTGAAATGGTCATGCATACTTCATAACTCCTTGATTTCCAACATACATCCATACATTTTTGAGGAATGTACCAGGACTAGAACGGTCATACATACTTTACAAAATTGTGGTTCAACATTTATACTTACAAAAATTCCCTATGATCTCTCAACTTTATGTTGATACTTTTTAAGCATGTTTTCTCAGGTGAACAAACTACTTGACATACTTGATGTGCATTGGAGTCTAAACACTACAAGATTACTTTTTAAACAACACAATTAGAGGTCGTTCTCTCATGACTTGAGCAATGGTATTATGAAGTAACGCTCGCAGAAACATATTTCGCTGCAACCCATATTTGGGTGTGTTACACACATTCTGGGTACATTCTATTAGAGTACAAAATGAGTATTGTGTGGACGTCATAACGATGGGTTATATGTAGAAGCATGTAGTCTTCTTCAAAAGAGTTGTAATACAACTCGAATATCCCATATGATGAAAACAGTCTACGTTTAAACCTTGAACGCCGACAATGGATATCCAAATAATTAGATCTGAGAACTTACCATCATTGTTTAACTTCTTTAGGACTACCATATATCTTGTTCATAACTTAGTTAAAATGGCAAAGAGTGGCTGATGCGTATTTTCTTTTAAATATTAATTTATCAAGTTTAAAATTTATAAAACTCGATCTACCATGACAACGCACTAACGGGAAGAATAACCATGATCCTGGGTAGTGTAGTTTTGGTAAAAACCTAGTCGTACCCAAGAGCTAAAAGGCGGTTACAAATTTGAGTTTAAGTTGGTTGTCACGTTTTAAAAGCTGTTTTGATGAAAAGACTAGAACTTAATTGGAATGAACTAGGTACGAAAGAAGAGAAGGAGATACGGTCCTAATTACTTATTAATTAATCTAATGATCCACTTATTCTGCTTAATGTGAAAGCGAGGATTGAAAGATCTTTGAATCCTCAATTATCTTGTAAATCCCAGCCTCATAGCCTTTATAGTAATAGGGATTTGTCCCACTGGTCATGGTAAGCGAGCATCATATTTGGCATTCTTATGGTCAAAGTAATATACCCAATCCACAATTAGCAAGAAGTAAATGAATCATAATGATAATTAATAAGATAAGCTTAGTCAAAAACTGTATTCATACAATCAATATTATCGTCAATTAATGATAGTAATGAAAACATGATAATCGAACCAAACTATATGATGATGATGATCGCGACTAGATTCTTCCTTCTTGAAAGGCTGGAGAGTGCTGAAAAACGACGTTGAGGAGATGTCCTCAATCGTGCTCCCTCAGATGGGAGGGAAGAAGGACAAAGATGACTCTTAAAGCTGAATCGGACCCAATACATTATTATAGACTTACTTTCTGAGGTGTTATGGCGTAAATGATTTATGGGTTACGCCGTAACCTTGTTGATGTCGACATAACAAAGTATAGTCAAAAATAGACTTTATGGCGTAATTTATTTTTGGTTACGCCGTAACGAAAGTTAATGGCATAACCAATTTTGGTTACACCGTAAACCCTTCAGCAAACTTGTAGTAAATGTAATTTGACTTCAGATTGGTTACGGCGTAACCACATAAGGTGTTACGCCGTAAAGTGCTGACGCAGCTTTCCATATTAAAGGTGTGACAACCGTGGTTTGAGCGGGTTATGTTTTATAAATACTTTGCGACTTAACTTCTACTCATTTTGTGTGATTCTTGTGTGCTATGTGATCTTTTTTTGGTTTTAAGTGGTTTATATATGTGCATTATATCATTTTAGAGGTAAATGATTATCTTATTTTATGTGCATATGAGTTGGAGATAAGTATTTCATTTGTTCACGTGTGGTGATAATGGAAATGAAAGACGTGTTGCATGCATTGCTACGTCAAAACTTGATTTTAAAGGTTAAGCGTTTATTGAATATGGGTGGCTTTATGAAGGAATGATATGGTTGAAATATGGAAGTTTGTATCAAACTTTCCATAAATAGCATGTGAATTTGGAAATGAAAAGTTATTTTTAGAAGGTGCGGTTTATTGCGGTTATGTATAAAGGTTTACTCAAATTGGCTTAGGTTTTTATAAAAACTTAAGGTAATGTCAATAAAGTGATGATGTGATATTAATAAATAATATATAAAATATATATATATATATATATATATATATATATATATATATATATATATATATATATATATATATATATATAATTATATAGGGGGCCGATCGGTTTTGGTTAAAAATAAGGGTTTAAGGTGCAAATTTGATAAAACTAGAAGTATAGAGGGATTAGGATTGCAATTAAGATATTTAGTAAAAACCTAAAACATAATTTCTTCCTCCCCATTCATATCCCACGAAATTATGCAGCCCCCAACCAAAAAAAAGAACATATTTTGCCTCCATTGTTGATCAAGAAAAGCTTAGGATTTGTTAGGGTTTTTGCGTAAAAAGGTAAGTGTATTAACCTTCATTAATCTTTTAATTCATGTAACATTAATTATGGTGGATTAGGGTTTTATAAAAATACAGATCATAATGATTAATTAGTGTTGTAATTATGATTAGGGTTGAATTTGGGTCATAATCATGCAAATTACATGTTAGGGTTTTCATGAAATCTTGATTTAGGGTTGAGCAGAATTAGGGCTGTGTTCACGAGCGATTTTCTCCATGATGGAGAATGATATTGAAGCGATTATTTTTTTTAAATTGTAGTACTCTGAGTCTTCTTTCCAGAAAATCCAGCCCCAAGAGTTTTTGTGGTCGGGAAGGTTGTCAAATAATTTTTATAAGATAAGTGTGCAAAACAGTAAATTTTCTGACGGGTTTCAGTTAGGGTTTGGATTATTTCTAAAACTACTTAGACACATTCTTACGGGCTAATATTCATGTGGAAGTCATTTCCATATGTTGTGTGTGACCCCTGATTTTTGGCTAAGTATGGGGTGGTGTTTAAAATGGTCAGAAATATCAAACTTTTAGGGTGTCTAGTTACTTCCGAATTTGGGACATTTGTGTTATGATTTTCTAAATGTAACTTTATAAAAGAGTATGAGATTGGGAGAGTAAATTGGGGGTTCATAAGTCATATTAGAAACCTGGGAATTTTTTTCCAAAAATTATAAAGATGTATAAGTGGTGCGTTTAGGGCGTGCAAGTGAGTCTAAAATTCTGCTCAAATCCAGAAAATTGAAAGTGTAAGAATAAAGTGTAAGCTAGTTATGTAAGAATTTAAAAAGGTACAAAATGAGTTTAGAACATTGATAGATCGCTTAGAATCCATCATAGTTGAGGTTACACCACCGTATTGAGTGATGACCAAGAAGTGATGTTTAATAACCTATAAGTTTTTGTTGTTTAGATCTTTGTGAAGCTTCTTGGAACCTTTTTGGATTAAGCTAAGCTAAGGTGAGTTTCATAGTCCCACTTTTACTTCGTTTTAAACTTGGGATGGAAATGATGCTAGTATGAAAATATTTTAATTACTGTGATAATGTGTTTAAAGTGATGCATAGACTTTATGTGGCTATTGTATGTTATGTGCTACATGTTGTGATGTGATACGCTCCATGGCTTAGTGATCGATTGGAGTGGATTTGTGGTATGCTCCATGGCTTAGTGATCAATTGGAGTGGATTTGTGGTATGCTTCCCATGCTTAGTGACAATGGAATTAGTTTTTCTGCGATAAAGAACGTCTCATAATCGTGTAAATGGTAAAAAAAAAAAAAAAAATTGTTTTGGATTGGATATGATTTGGATTTGTATATAGCTTATAATGAGTAGTCCATTTATTGTCATGCAGTGTTTTTATTTATCACAGTAATGATTTAATTGGATTTATATCGTGTCTTAAACCTATGACTCTCACCAACTTTATGTTGACATTATTGAGCATCATTTTCAGGTATTTAGTTTGAGACTAATGATGCTAGAAGAAGTGGATAGAGATACCTTAGGATTGGCTTATGGAGTTCTTCTTATTTGTTCTTTCGATTTAGACCATATTGTTCTCGCTGATTAATTCATTTTGGGATAGATTTACTTTTATGTTGGTTGTATGCTTTTGCATGTATGACATTACTTAATAATGCAAGACTCCTTTATCTTGTTTTGGGTATTGTTATGACACATAGTGTCCCCTGTAGTTATTTTCTTTTCCTTTTAGTATCTCTATAGTAAACGTCATTGTGTTGTAACGATATCCATGAAGTTGCACCTCGTGCTTCCGCCTTGGCGGGGTGTGACAAAAGGCTTGAATATGTTACACATAACTATTGGCCTTTAACGCAGATCATCTTTCCAAAATTATAACTCTAAACTGGTCCTGATTTTTTTCCATAATACCAGGTTTACGGCGCAACCATATATGTGGTTTAACGCCGTGGGATCATCCTCGTGAAATGATGTGTCTTTGCTTGAGATTTGTTACGGCGTAACCTTCCAAATCTGTTACGCCGTAACTACTTCTAAGAATCCGCGAATATTTGTACTTTCGTCCTTTTCCTTTGTGTTCTTTGTCAATTACCTGCATTTTCAATTGAAAACTACAACAAAAATGATAGAAATATCTATTTTTTGTGTATTATAGAAAGCAATGTTTGCAGTAAAATATAGCGGGTAATTTGACACTAAAAAGTAATAAATATTTGATGTTATCAAATATCCCTCCACTTGACTTCTGCTTGCCCTCAAGTAGAACCTGTTAGAACATTTTATAAAAAGATTTCTTGAGGATAATTTAAAGAAATGAATCTATAAAACACTTATGCTAGAAAACATCAAAGCCGAACACCTCACGTGTTAGGAATACGAAATTCCTAGGAAAAGTGTCAGTCGCTTCCATAGATAACTGTCGTTAGCTCCTTAAGTAATTTTTGGAAACTTACATAGTTAGTTAGCTAAAGGCCCATGGATAAACCCATGCAAGCCCAAGCCCACCATCCCTTGTAAGTATATAAACACCTCTCCATACCTTGGAGAGGTGGTTGGTTGCTCATTTTTACACACATTAATATATGTTTACTTTCTCATCTTCATAGGTGTTCAACCAACCCTCTCTCTCAACTTAAACAATTCTCTTTCCTCACATCTAATATGTTATTAGATTAGTCTTGTAATTGGTATCAAGATCCATAGAGTGGTGTGCTTAGATTTTGTGTTCTTTTGGTTCGTGTGTTTTATTTCACAAAAAAGGCTTGTCTTTTTTATTTTTCTTGTTTTTATAAGCTTAAATTCTACACTAAAAGATCATCTATCATGCCTATGAAAACTCTTTAATCTATAAAGAGAAAACAAAGAGAATCCATGACTCCAAGATCAAAAATCGCGTTTTCAACATCGGCGATCGAGTCCTTCTCTTTAACTCTAAATTGAAGATTTTCTCGGGCAAGCTTAAGACCCGCTGGAGTGGACCATTCACTGTAACCTAAGTTTTTCCATATGTAACTATCGAGTTATCCCAAAACTCCGAGCCAAATTTCAAAGTGAATGGTCATTGTTTGAAGCACTACTTTGGAGAGGACGTACTACAATTGGTAGTCCTATATCTCCAAACGTTCCCCATGGACCAATAAATTCGGGGACGGGTTAAGCATAGCGACCTTAAACAAGCTCTTCGTGGAAGGCACCCCATGCTTATCGTAGTATTGTGTAGTAATGAATAAGTGTTTTCTTGTTGTGTGGAGGCTCGCCTCTTCCATTGCCCGTGTTTCGTGTTTGTGTTGTTAATTGTTCAGGATTTCCTGGATTGTGACGACTCTCGTGCTCTCAGTTTTGTCTTTCATTCACAAGAGTTTCACACCCTCAACTTCATTTTAGGAATCCAATATCCTAATCTAATTGACTAACGTTTTATCTTTTGGCACACTTTATAAACGGCCTTAGATTTACGTAGGTACCCTTCAAAACATCGAGGACGATGTTTAGTTCTAGTATGGGGGGATCTTCGATTTGATTGTTGCCTGCAGCCGTTCCGAACAACTCAAATTTCTAAATTATACGGTTTATCTCTTTGACTTATAAAATCCCATGAAACATTAACTTGTTTTCCCTGTTTTGTCAAGAATTGTAAAATCCCATGTAGTTTCAAGAATTCAAATACTCAAGAGACACCTTAATCAAACACAATTTCTTTCTACCACCGTTCGATCCAACAATAATATTTTAACATACCAATTTCTCAATGACGACTCTTGCCGACAAATCAATTCTGTCAGGTGCTGACAATCGTCCACTCATGTTGGAAAAAGATATGTATGATTCTTGGAAAAGCATAATGGAGCTATATATGATGAATAGACAACATGGAAGAATGATTATTGAATCCGTTGAAAATGGTCCACTCAACTGGCCTTCAATTGAAGAAAATTGAGTGACAAGACCAAAGAAATATTCTGAGTTATCTGCTACCGAAGCAATTCAAGCTGATTGTGATATCAAGGCAACAAATATCATTCTCCAAGGACTACTACCTAAGGTCTATGCATTGGTTAGAAATCATAAAGTCGCCAAGGAACTTTGGGCAAGAATTCAACTTCTCATGCAAGGAACTTCATTGACGAAACAGGAAAGAGAGTGTAAGCTTTATGATAAATTCGATAAGTTTGCTTATAAGAAGAGGGAAACACTACGTGAGTTCTACTTGAGATTTTCATTGCTACTCAATGACATGAACATCTACAATATGAAACTAGAACAATTTCAAGTGAACACTAAGTTTTTGAACACTCTTCCTCATGAGTGGAGCAAATTTGTGACAGATGTCAAACTGGTTCGGGATTTGCATACAACTAACGTTGATAAGCTTCATGCTTACTTGGGACAACATGAATTTCATGCAAATGAGGTTCGTTTAATGCATGAACCCAACTCAGATCCGCTTGCTTTGGTTGCAACCCATCAGATGACCCAGTCTCCTTATCAAACTCATCAAAACTCTTACCAAAACACTCAATTTCAACCACAAGTTTCATCATATCAGTCTCCACAGTATGTATCACCTTATCAGTCTCAACAATACTCAACTCATCAATCATCAACACCTCGTTCAATCACTTTATCATCCAATGATTATCAATCATCAGTTCACCACAACGTTTATTCTCCATCATCATCCATCCCTCAATTGGAATATGCTCCCACAGTTAACCAACAACCTGAATTTTCCCAACCAGACTCGGGTCTAATTGTTCTAGTGTTCCAGAAAGGTGATGATCTCATTGATGCCATCAATCACATGATGTCTTTCTTGACTGCTGTTGTCACTTTCCGCTACCCCACTACCAATAATCAGCTGAGGAATTCGTCAAACCCTAGGCAACAAGCTAACATTAATAATGGAAGAGTGACCGTACAACCAATTCAGGGGAGACAAACGTCTTTAGCTGCGGGTACTACAAGGACATACACTCCAGGAGCAAGTGGAAGCAATTCTAGGAAACAAAGGACTGTTATCTGTTACAACTGCAAAGGGGAAGGCCACATGTCCAAACAGTGCACTAAACCTAAGAGGAAACAGGATGATTCTTGGTTTAAGGATAAAGTGTTGTTGGTACAAGCTCAAGCAAGTGGTCAAATTCTACATGGGGAGGAACTTGCATTTTTGGCAGATCAAGGAATTCCAAAAGGTCAAGCCACACAGACTGTCATTACTCACAATGCTGCTTATCAAGCTGATGATTTGGATGCATATGACTCTGATTGTGATGAACTCAACAACGCCAAAGTTGCTCTCATGGCGAATTTATCTCATTATGGTTCAGATGCTCTTGCTGAGGTATACAATCATGATAATATAAATAATAATATGAATAATAATATGATTAATCAAGTTGTGCAGGCGATGCCATCTTCTGAACAGTCAAATGTTGTGAACCACTCAGAGACTGAAATAACCAGTGATAGCAATATCATTCCTTATTCTCAATATGTGATTGAATCACAGCAGGCAGCTGTTCAGAATTTTAACTCATCTGCACAACAAGATGCACTGAAATTATCTGTGATTGAACAACTAAAAACCCAAGTAGTTAATTGTACCAAGATAATTTTGGACAATAAAAGTGTCAATGATACTTTAACTGCCGAGCTTGAAAAATATAAAGAACAAGTTAAAGTTTTGAAAGAAGGATAAAATGTTGATTTAAGGAGTAATGATACCGTTTTAGAGTCAAGTGCACAGTCTGTAGAGATTGATCGTCTTAAACAAACTCTTTCTGAACATTTAAAAGAAAAGAAATCTTTAATGAAAACAGTTACTCTTCTCAAAAATGATTTTAAGAAAGAAGAATCTAGGAACATTGATAGAGAGATTGCGTTAGAAAAGAAGATCAAACAACTAGATAATATTGTTTTTAAAAGAGATCAATCTGCACAAATTGTTCACATGTTGACGAAACCTCAGTTTTTTCTATGATCATACCACTAAACAATCTCTAGGTTTTCAAAATCCTTTCTATCTTAAGAAAGCTCAGCAGTTAGAACCAAAGCTTTATGATGGTAATGTAATCAAGAATACGAGTGCAATTGTGATTCCTGACTCCGAAGAGACCCTAATGCTTGCTGAAGAGGATCGTTCAAAAATGCTTTTAAAACAAAAAGATCCTATGATGTTAGAAAAGAAAGTTAATACTACACCAGTCGATTATGTTGTCCTTAATCAACTTTCTCAAGATTTTGAAACACGATTTGTTCCACAAACTGAATTATCTGCTGAACAAGCCTTTTGGTCTTAGAATTCTGTGAATTCTCCAGAACCCACTCTTTCTAGTAGACCCACCAAAGTTGAGGTTCCAAAAGAACTTCCTAAAGTCAGCATGGTTAATACGAGTTTGAAGAAACTTAAACACCATCTTGCTGGTTTTGACATGGTTGTCAAAGAAAGAACCACACCCATAACCATCACTGAGTGGGGGTTCGAACATACAAAAGCTTATTTTAGGGATGAAATAATTCCAATTGTAAAAGCTTTGAATGACTTATTTAATACATTTGATCAATATTTGATTGATGAAACTTTCTGAAAGTCCAAATATGTTTCCCTATTCAAATGGAACAGGCTGTGGAACAACATCGTTTAGAGTCAAAAACATTTTAAGTTAAAATGAATCAAGTTTTTAACTAAAATAAACGACTCTTAGAACAAGTTATTAGAAAAGATATTGTGAACACTATTGTGATTTCTTCTGTGGATATTGCTTCTGTGAATGTGCATGAATGTGAAAAGTGTCTCAAACTTGAGACTGAGCTTCTGAACAAAAAGGATTTCGTAGAAAAGGAGATTTACGATAAACTGTTAAAAAGTTTTACCACTCTTGAATAACATTGCATCTCTGTTGAAGTTGATACTCAACATTAATAGAAATTTTTCAAAGGGACAATTATGTTTCAAATCAAAGTGCTCCAAGTTTTGATCAATTGTTTGAATTAAATGAATTGAAAGCTCAGTCCTAAGAGAAAGACACGGTCATAAAGAAGTTAAAAGAGAGAATTAAATCTCTAAGTGGAAAAATGAATGAGGATAATATTTTAAAAGGACTAGATGAGATTGAAATCATTACATATTGAATTGGATCATGGGGTGTCAAGCTGTATTCGCTGGGCAAGGAGCATTTGAAACAGACCTATAAGCAACTTTATGACTCGATTAAACCAGCACGTATTCGATCAAAAGAACATTGTGATGATTTAATTAATCAAGTCTAATCTAAGTTTGTGGGAAATTTTATGGTTTAAATGCTAGTTTTCAGGAAAAGTTTTGGGAAATTACAGTCTCAATTATGACTTAAGGAAACTTAATGAAAAGCTCTAGTTGCTAATGGAGTTACTCAAAACCCACTATTGATCCTGAGATATTAAGATTGATGTGGAACCAATAACCCCTAAATTGTTGAATAAAAAGACAGCTCACTCTGCCTATATTAAGCACACTCAAGAAGAAGCTACAGTTCTTAGGGATCTAGTTGAACATGTTAAATCAAAATATCCACTAGATCATTCCTTAGAATCTGCCTGTAGGTATGCTAAACTAATTCAGGAGTTGCTTACACACATCCTCAGGATACACAATTACCAAAACAGCCTCTACATCAAACCTAGTTTCTAACAAACCTATGTTGTCTTCTACAGGAGTAAAACCGTCTACTAGTGCTAGCGGATCACAGCCTTCAGGCAATACAAAGAAAGATAAGATTCGGCAAACACCAAGTAGTACTCAGAAGAATAAAGTAGAAGCCCACCCTAGGAAAGTTAAATCTAGTTTGAAAAATAAAGATTGTGTTGTTCAACCTAAAGGAACTGCTCATGTGCAGCATTCCAAGCTTAATGCGAATTCTGAACTTAAATGTGTTAAGTGTAATGGTTGCATGCTTTTTGATAATCATGATTTGTGTGTTCTTGATTTTATCAATAATGTGAATGCTCGTAATAAATCTAAATCTGTTAAGAAAAGTTCAAAGAGAAAAGTTTGGAAACCAACAGGAAAGGTGTTTACAAATATTGGATACATCTGGAGACCTACTGGTCGGACCTTCACTATAGTAGGAAATGCGTGCCCTTTAACTAGGATTAAGGTTCGAAGCATGTCTTCGAGTGTTTGAATGGTCCTTTCACTTTTGTCCATCAGTTTTGGGATGATATACCGTACTCATGTCTAATTAAGTACCCAAATCACTTTGTAATGATTGCTAGAATCTGGATGTGAAATGACTGTCACGATCCGAAATGATAGATATTGGCACGCCATGCCGGGAGACTATTTCTTTGATGTATAACCTTGTAAGGGTTTCCATACTATCTGTCTCTCGGGTAGGGATGAAGTGTGCGGATTTGGTAAGGCGATCGACAATGACCCAGATTGTGTCATGTCCATTTGATGTTTTGGGCAGTTTTGTGATGAAATCCATTGTGATTCTCTCCCATTTCCACATAGGAATCTCTGGTTGTACCAGTAAGCCGGATGGCTTCTGACATTCTGCCTTAACTCTGTAAACATGTTAAAACATGTGAAACTATATTCAACGATGATTGCCTTATGTATAGGCCACCAATAGAGTTTCTTAAGATCCTAATACATCTTGTTAGAACCCGGGTGAATGGAATATTTTGATTTATGAGACTCATGCATGATCAAGTCTCTTAGATTACCAAAGAGTGGTAACCAGCTTCGGTTCTTAATACAACGAGTTCCATCAGGACGTATTTCAAATGCTTTATCCATTCCTCGTAAGTTTTCAGCCTTGATGTTTTCTTCTTTGAGTGCTTCGGTTTGAGCTTTAAGAATTTGTGAGGGTAAGTTTGGATGAATGGTCATAACTTATTGATCTAATCGGAGTGGTTTGGATCTCGTTCTTTCGGCTTAAGGCATCTGCCACAACATTTGCCTTTCCAAGATGATAACGAATCTCACAATCGTAATCTGCGAGCAATTCTAACCAACGGCGTTGTCTCATGTTCAATTCTTTTTTATTAAGAATATGTTGAAGACTTTTGTGATCGGTGAAAACCGTACACTTTGTGCCATAGAGATAGTGTCTCCAGATTTTAAGAGCGAACACAACTGCTCCTAATTCGAGATCATGAGTGGTATAGTTTTCTTCATGAGGTTTGAGTTGTCGGGATGATATGAAATAACTTTCTCTCTTTGCATTAACACTGCTCCCAAACCTTAATGGGATGCATCACAGTAAACAACAAAATCGTCATTTCCTTCTGGTAATGCTAAGATTGGAGCTTCACATAGCTTTTGTTTTAGTAATTGGAAAGTCGACTCTTGATCTTCGCCCCATATATACTTTTTGTTTTTCTGGGTTAATTCAGTCAAAGACTTTGAAATCTTTGAAAAATTTTGAAAATCATCCGATAATAGCCGGCATAGTCCTAGACATTGGGACATATTTCTGTGGGTGTAATAGGAGATGCCCAATTCTTAACTGCTTCTATTTTGGCAGGTACACCATGAGTCTTGACTATGAATTAAGTGTCCAAGAAATTGCACGATATGAATCCAGAAATCACACTTGGAGAACTTGGCATACAACTTCTCTTTCTTGAGTAATTCTAGGATTATTCTTAGAATGATTTGCGTGCTCTTCTTTGTTACGAGAGTAGATGATTATCATCGATGAACACTATCACAAATTTATCCAAGTATGGTTTACACACATGATTCATGAGGTCCATGAATACAGCAGGTGCGTTAGTTAAACAAAATGGCATCACTTGAAAATTCATAATGTTTGTTTCTTGTTCTGAAGCTAGTTTGGGGAATATCTTCATCCACTGACTCTCAGTTGAGATTACCTGATCTTAGTCAATCTTTTGAGTTAACACCGAACTGTAAAGTTGGTCTATAAGTCATCGATCCTGGCTAATGGGTAACGATTCTTTACGGTAAGTTTATTCAACTCCCGGTAATCGATACACATTCTGAAATATCCGTCTTTCTTTTAACAAATAAGACAGGAGCTCCCTAAGGTGAAGCACTTGGTCGAATAAAACCTCGATCTGCCAACTCTTGAAGTTGGTTAGATAGTTCCTGCACTTCTGAAGGAGCTAATCTATAAGGTGCTCGGGCTATAGGCGTTGCTCCTGGAATTAAATCGATTTGAAATTCTACTTGACGAACGGGAGGAAGGCCAGGTAGATCTTTAGGAAAAACTTCCAGGAATTCTCTGACTACCGGTATGTCTTCTAGTCGTTTCTCGTCCGACTTCTTTTCCATTATTTGGGCTACGAAAACTTGACATCCCCTAGATATATACCTTTCGGTTTTTATACAGGATATGAGATTTAGTCGGGTTTTACTTTGGTCACCTCAAATGATTAATGTTTCACCGTCGATGGGAATGTGGACGACTTTCTCATCATAGATGATCCTAACATGATACTTGGATAACCAATCCATACCAATGACGACGTCGAAACTACCGAGTTTAATAGGCATAAGATCAATTTTAAAAGGTTGGTTTAACAAGGTCAGGATTGCACCCTAAATAACGGTGTTTGTGCTTACTAAGTTTCCATCAGCCATTTCGATATCGTAAAAGGTATCTATTGTAATGGGTGGAATATTTAACTTAGAGGCAAGGGATATGGATACGAAGCTTTTATCGACTCTAGAATCAAATAATACTCTAGCTAGATGTTGGTTTAGAAGGAACATACCCGTGACTACGTTCGGGTTTTGATGAGAATTCCTATCCCTTAGCATGTAGGCTCTTCCCTAGGCATTGTTGTTGGTGGTCTTTTGGCACTGATTTGCATAATGCCCTTTCTCTCCACAAGCATGGCAAGTAACTATGACTGGTAGCAGATTACTTCCAGTGGCTGGTCCTTTGTTTCTGCAGTTCTTAGTTAGATGGCCCACCTTGTTGCAAATATTACACTTAATAGTGCAAGGTCCTGTGTGATGCAGAGTGCATTTCTTACACAAGGGACGGTTTCCAATATATCCATTATTTTCAATTGGGGTGGCAGCATAAGCCCTGAAGGTTTCATGTCTTCTGTTTTGTTGTGGTTGGTGATTATTGTAGCGGTTGTTGGTGTTACGGTAGTTGTTGTTGTTGAAAGTTCTTCTGTCGTCAAACTTTCGTTTGTGATCACTTGATACTTGCACCGAAGTGTGCTTGGTACCTGATCACATTAAGCCTCTGGGATTTGTTATGGCTTCATCTAGAGTTTGAGGTTTAGAGGCGGTAACATTCCCTTCAATACTTTGAGGCAATCCCCCGATGAAAACTTCCATCATTTTCTCAGAATCTGGCACCATAGTGGGACACAAGGTTGCCAATTCTTGGAATCTTCTCACATATGTCTTGAGATCATTCCCCTTCATAGTCAGATGGTAAAATTCGTCTTCCATCTTCTGGACTTCAGTTCGGGGACAGTATTTCTTTATCAAAAGTTTCTTGAATTCAACCCAGGTAATCTTGTAAGCTTCTTCTATCCCAATAGGTTGGGCAAAAGAATTCCACCAAGATAGAGCTTCTTCAGTTAAAGTACCAGTAGCAAACTTCACCTTGCAGTCTTCGGTACAGTTGCTATGGGAAAACACTGATTCAGTTTCTTTCAAACCAGCGGAATGAGGACCAAAGCGCCTTCGTACTTGGAAGTTGATAGGGTTGGCAGCTCATGAACTCTTTGTAGCTACATTGTCTTGCCACAGGAGCTTCTCTTGGTCTGGTGGTATTATCAGTATTTGCCATGTTAGCGGCTTGTGCTTCCAGAGCTGTGGTAACACTATCAGCAACTAGTTTCCTGATGACGTGCCTGGATCAATGGTTGGTTGCTTCAGATGTTGACTTCACTTCTTGGGAGGCATTCTATCAACATAAGATAACATGTAATAATAATGATATCACAAGTCTTAAAATGATTAAAGTTCAAAAATAAACATTGTCACAATAGTGATATCGAATTCAATAGTAATTTCATATCAAATAAGGGTATCTTGGATTTAGTTAGAAATCATGGTTTGATCATAACGACTGAGACGGAGATGATGATATAAGAGAAGTTGTTTTACGATGGATATATCGGTATTATGAAACAACAACGTATAACGGGATTGCCATTGTATTATATCATGAACAACTTTCCTTTGTAATGTACATAGTCAAAATTTGACAAGTGTTGTTATTTATACCACACATCCCGTGGCTAGGTTAAAAGCTATAACTAGTATCTAATCTAGTAGTTCGATGGTCCTTTCTGGCTGTTCTTGAGTTCATATATTGCATTCAAAATAACTTTCCTTATCTGCTTGGTGACGAGCCTGGATATCTTCGATGATTTGTTCTAGATTAGCAATCCTGAAGCGAGCCAGAGCAATCTTGCTATTATTTCCCATTTGCTTTCTTTGAACTTTAGCAATTTGAGTATGAGACTCTTAGAGTTTAGCTTCTAGATTGTCAAAATCTTGTTGTATGATCACCCGGCCATTTTCGAGACCTTATATTTTGTCTTCTATGTGCTCAATGCGGTCGAGAGAGAGTTCATCTAGATGATTCAAAATTTCCTCAATTTGCTCCTCGTGACGTTCCAGACTTGTCTTACGAGAGCTTTCTCCTATCTCAAATTCTTGAGGTAGGGCAAAAGTAGAGGAGTATGATCGGTCACGACCTCGTTTCTTAAGTGGCAATAATTCCTTAGTGGTATGTGCTTAATTACACATTCCATTTTCTATCAAAAACGGACTTAAAAGACTAAAAATGTACCAAAAATACATTGTATTTGTATGTTTTGCATTTGAATTGTGCAGGGACGGATATTCAAAAAGAAAGCCAAAAATGACCAA
>BQNB010005149.1:0-51012 GCA_026074375.1 Tanacetum coccineum
CTCTCTCTAACTTCTCTCTACAATTCTTCCAATTCTTCTCATCTTATTTTCTTGTTTCAATAATGAAGTGAAAGTGATATTTAGTAGTTTCCTACATTTGGTATCATAGAGTCTAGAGCCAACGAGATCCATTAAAAATCTCACTAGGACACAAATTCCAATATACAAAATGTTGTACATCATTATACAACATTTGGTATCATTAAGTCCTACGCATTATCCTTGTGAAGATGGAAATCCTGCTTGAGCCAACATCAAACAAGCTCTTGGTAGGTGACTTGCGAGATTCTATATGAATCAAACTTGTGTCAACAGGAAAGAAATGATGGTGCGATTCAATGTGAATCAAACTTGTTCCAGGAAATAAATTGACAGCTTAATCTGAAAGATAGTAACTATTTGATTCACTCTTACCGTGTTGTCTGCTTTGAGACGTTCCGGTAATGAGAACTAGCAAGCATGGCAAATATCTAATTACAACTGTGTGTAAAAAGATCCTTACGCATTGAGCTGACACCAGTCAAGGGATAATTCTTTGAAATCTACCGATCACAGGTAACATTATTTTATACTGAAAAAAACGGCGTTCCCTAAACGGAACCAAAGGTTTTAATCTTAACAATCCGGACGAATGACAAAGCCATATTCGTCCACACGCTTTATTGCTAACTATTTTTATTTCAGATACATAAAGATGGAGATGGTGATGCCTTATTCCAAGCTGAAGTCGGATACAATACCAACATATGCTCATGACCACAAACAACAAGACGATACTATAAGCATCGCGATTCAAGAAATCTGAAAGCTCAAGCAGTATAAGACAAAGTACTTCCGCACACCAACTTCTGATATACAACTTCCTGTCAAAGATTATCAATATAATCAAAGGGGAGATTGATAGCAAGCTTTCAAGATGATGCAAAAGTATGGAGCATGTAGGTCCAAGACACAAGATCCGCAAAGGTGGCAAAGACGATAAGACAGGAGGTAAAAGATTTAAAGATCTCAAAATGTAAAGACAGTCCAAAGATAATGACAAAGGCTAAAGATCAAAGATCACAAGGCATAAAGGAACAAGCCTACAACGTAGACAGAGACAAAGACCGCAAGAGCTCAACGACAACAACAATCTCATTGATCTCACGAAGGAGTGTCACAATGAACTTACTTCGGGGGAGATTGTTAGCCTCAAAATATTGAGTCGAACAATGGAAGTTCGTTCATAATTATATTAGGTCTCGGTCACTAAATTAATATACATTGTACTAGGCTAGAAGGGTAAACGGGCTCATAAATGTAAGCTAATATTGTATGTGTATCGGGCTAAAAGCCCAAGTCAATCCCGAGCCCAGCCCAAGTAAAAGCCCACACGCCCCATGTAGTTGTGTAGGGTATATATACCATTTTCCACTATGGAAAATGGTGTTGATTCTCATTTGTTATTTTCTCATTTGCAAGAATTAACCAACTCTTTTTCTCTCTACTTTCTCTCTCTAACTTATCTCTAAATTTCTTCCACATTTTATCTCATCTTATTTTTTCTTGTTTCAATAATGAAGTGAAAGTGATATTTGGTTCCGACATTAACTATGCCTATTTACTTTAGTTTGATGCAACTTGCCGTCTGTTTTAGCCTAAAAATGCAAAAACCACTTTTAAGGGGGTGTTTGGGACTAAGTTTAACATGGGTCATAATGGACATGTAAATAGGATGGGGTCATTGGGTCAATTAACATAAGATATTTTAAGGTGCATTAAGCAGTTTTCAAAAGTTTTCCAAGCCTCATCTGTTTTTCAAGGTGATAGGAGTTCATAGTGTGAATTTGCCAGTTTGATTCCTTAGAAGCTAGCTTATGTAGTTTACTTTTCCCAAATGGTAGTTAAGTAGTATGGTTACACTTGCTTCATAGTCCTAATGTAGTGGTAGTTTTAGTCTAGGCATGCATTTACCCTTTGTACTCCCATCATATCTGTTAAATTTATTTCCATGTCAAAACTGTTTTTTTAGTCCATTTATCAGTTGGTTACTTTTGTTGTTAGGATCTAATTTTTGATATACAAGGTCACTTGGAGCCTGTCTCTATTTGTTTAAACTCATCTTGTCATTTTGGGCTTATCAATGCTTACTTATAAGCACTTTATTTTCACCTTTTAAACTGCCAAACCAAAAGTGCCCTGGTGCTAGGGAGTTCTTTTTAAGTCACTTTTTATGGCTCATTTATTAGCCTCAGTGTAAGCTATTTGCATTTATTGAAAGTCCATAAGCTGCTTATTAAGCCCTAGGAATCAATAAGCTTAGGAACCCCTCTAGGGTGCTTAATTCTAAGCCCAATGTGTGCCTTATAGGCTGACTTGCCTGCAGATTTAGCTTAATGCTTATTTTCTTTTTTATATCTTTAGTGCTTATTTCCCTTTCTCATTTTTGTTTGCATTAGCTATTCAGACATAGCTAGTCATCTACTTATGCTTATTATTTTTTTTTATTTGCTTATTAACCTTTGAATGCCCAAATTCAGTTAGCCTTTTGGCCTTAGTCTTTTCTTTTAAGCATTCTGTCTGTCTTAATGTGCTTATTCTGGCTTATTGGCTTGTTTTAATTTCCTTATCCTAGTCTGCTCTTGCTTATTAGGATTATTGTTGGCCTGTGTTTGCTTATTACTTACTTTCTTTGCTTATTATGTGCTAAAAGTCCATATCAAAAAGCCACATTAAGTCTTTAAGCTTAGTTAAGCTTTCTGTCTATTTAGCCCTTTTTCAGCTTATTTAGTAGCTAGACTTTAATTCATAGGTGCTTATTAGGTTAGGTTAGATAATCCCTTTAAGCTTATTTGTTAAAGTTCTAACTTATTAGTCCAAAAAGTCAAAAAGAAAAAAGCCATTTTTGCCTTAAGCTTAGTTAAGCTTGCTGTCTGTTTTAAATAAGCCCCTTTTAGCTATAAGCTTTTCCCAGCTTATTTTGAGCTTATTTATAAGCTTAATTTTGGGTTTCTTATTTTTCTTAGGTAGGTTTTAGGGTAAAGTAATTTTAATAATTTTTTTAGAATTTTTAAAAATAGTTTAGTATTTTTTATAATTTAATTTCGTTAAAAGTTTTAAAAATTCATAAAAAATACAAAAATTATCAAAAAAATATTTTTCTTTTTTAGGAAATTTTCTTTGGTCATATTTTACGTAGGAAAAATAGAAAAATTTTCGTAGGGTCATTTTTGCAAACTTTCGATTTTTAAAGAACGGGTCTCGGGTACGGTTCTTGTCTTGACTCGTTTTTGGGTCAAACGACCTCCGTTTTCAGTCTAGTTTTTTTTAAACTTCGTTATTTGTCATTTAGAATCTATTTTAGCTTTTAAATTTGTTTTAGGGTTTAATTTGCAAAATTTAGGTTTTTGACCCTCGTTTTTCGTGCCCGTTTTAGGATTTAAGTTATTTAGCTTTCATTTTTAGGTTTTTCTCAATCGTTTTTGCTTGTTATTGATTAATTTAGCTTTCTACACTCCCAAATCATTACTCTCATTCAAACTCCAATCTTCCGACTGTATCGATTCTCCAGCACAGCCTCGTTGGGGATAAACGACCCGGGGATATTCTATACTACTTCTCGGTTTCATTGATTGTTTTTAGATTATACTTATTATATATATTTTATTATATATATTATATATATAGTTTAAAAAATACTCAATCAAATTTTTGGCGCCGAAATCAATTTTTGGCGCCGCT
This sequence comes from Tanacetum coccineum, assembly GCA_026074375.1. Taxonomy (NCBI): domain Eukaryota; kingdom Viridiplantae; phylum Streptophyta; class Magnoliopsida; order Asterales; family Asteraceae; genus Tanacetum; species Tanacetum coccineum. Next base: position 3,721 of record BQNB010005149.1, read on the forward strand.
GCCCGGTGAGGCTGTGAAACCCTATTATCGTACGTTTTCAGAGTTGTGTATTGAATCTGTGAAAATTATCAACATAAAACAACCAAAAACAAAAAACAAAAAAACCGATTAGGTCACTAACTACTCTTTAAAAAGCAGTTTTACCTGCCGACACAGACCTCTAGACCTCATATTGAGAAGAAACCGAAAAGAATATACTAGCACCACACATAAGTGTTTAGGATCCTCTCTTCTCTCGGGTGTTAAGAAAAATAATAACAACAATGAGGAAAACAGAAAATTAACGTTCATTACCTGTCATAGCATATAAATTACTATAGGCTTGGTAAAGGATCAAACCTCCACCGCTAGGTGCAAGTATTAATCATTACTATCTAAGAGGTCTTTTAAAGGGTTGTGGGGGTGTAGGTTTAAGATAACATTAATGGAAACAAAAATGGATGGGATACATTTGGGAAGTGACTTTTGGGTGAATTTAGGGTGAAAGGGTTAGCTAATTATTTAGTACAATACACGTTTGGTTTTGGTAGCTAACCAAGAGACTTCGGTACAAGATATACAAGACCTATAAAATACTACACTAATCTCTTTCTTTTTCTTTTCTTGACTCTATGATAAACATAAACATAGGCAAATGGCAGCCCGTACATTTTTTTCGCTTTTACACACACACACACACACACACACACACACACACACACACACACACACACACACACACACATATATATATATAAAATTTTTTTTGTACACTTTTGGTCTGCCATTGCTTAAACATATAATACATCATGGGGGTTTATAAATACACCCCTACACTTGAACTTTTACATACTCGATAATTACATTCTAACTAATGACCCGAATTGAGGTGGATCAACATAACATGGTAGCATTATAAAGCTCCAATTAGGGGACTGAATTCTTCATTCCCAATCTTCATAAGAAGAATCAACCATGAATCCCAATCGTTTCCCCAAAACTCGGTATTTAACAAGTGATAAAAGTGATCTTAAGCGAACCGGTGTACCAAATAATTAACTTGGGTTAAAACAATAATGTACTAAAAGCAAGTAGATACAAGGTAGGCTAAGGCGATTTGGGTATAACAATTGGTTTAAGGGTTAACAATGCTCTTCATTAATAGTCCGGCTTAACCAGAAAATTACGAGAACCGTAAAAAAGGATAGGCTCGGAGGGGTGTACTAGGGGAGTCTTGCACTAAAAATGAGTGTGAAGCACGGGTGTGGGATAGTTATATGATCGATGTGACCATCATAACAAGCTAAAGGTATAGACACATATGATTGCATTCGAACCTTAACTCGAACAAGCTAAAGGTATAAACTATCTTGGGTATCAAAATTGATGCCCGAATTCCTATAGATCTAAAGACGAACCTCACATTTTTGCGGTGGAATTCTGAGGGTTTTTGTGCTAGTCATATAAATTCCTATCCATGAGACGCTATTAATACTCGGTTTTCGTCGGTATGTGTCATAATTTTTTTTAAATTTTGGTTAAAATTACCTTTTATGCTATGTTTTGATGTATTACCCACCATTTTAAGGAACAAACAAATGGAAATTGAAGAAATAGTTTCTAAGGCTTACTTCCCCTACACTTAAGTTGAACATTGTTTCTAATGTTCTTTAGAAGTACCCGTAAAACGAATAAAGGGAAAAAATAAAAGTAAAAGAAATTAGTACTCCCCTGGTTTGCTCAATAATGGAGAAGAAACATGTGATAACTAGTTAAATCGTCCTCCAAGAATTGTCTAATGAAACTTCATAAGAACTTCCAAGCTTCTTCTCATCAAATATAACCTGTAATCAAAGGCAAATACAACTACATCAAGCATAAAATCGGCAGGATAGATATATATACAACGAGATTTTAGGGTTTGACTATATGAAAGCAGTAAAGATATGATGAGAGTGATGATGTAATCATAGGTTTCTATAGGTTTACAAGATAATTACAAATTTTAGATATTGCAAAATTTATTTTTCAAAAATAATTAAAAATTTTCAAATTTTCACATGGCTGGGGGCGTGACGCCATCAGGATTAATCTTGACGCCGTCTCTAGCCAATGTAAAGATTTTTTTCTTCGTTTTTCTTGAAAAAATTCCTGCACGCAATTTTGTTAGTTAAATCATGTGTAAAACACTGCATTAAACCTGGGATTAATCGTTACAATCATATGACTCAAAACTAACGCAAATTAATCTAAACAATTCATTTAATATGTTTGAATTGGTTCTTATAAACCGGATATTTTTCCCTACACTTATTTAATGCAAAATACCTTTGATTGTCAATAAGACGAAGTTAAAAACAAAGCAAAGCATTATTTCAAAATTGACTCAAACATAAAAGAATAAACGAGAAGAATTAAAACACAAGACACTCCTAAATGCGGGAAAATTAAATATTGGGTAGCCTCTCAAGAAGCGCTTTTCTTTATCTACGAGTCTTGTAGCTAGACTCGAAGTCACACGTCCTTACGTGACTTCTCCTTCATCTTCTAGTGTGATATCATCATTTTTATCAGCATCTAATACGTCCTTTTGATATGGTTTCACCCGTTGTTTATTTACGATGAATTCATTCCGAGTAGTGGGTTTTTTCACTTTTTTTCATCGTCAACTTTTTTATATGACAAAAAGGAGGTACTGCGATCGAGTCTTATGTCCGTAAATTCTATGTGTTTGACATTTCAATCTGTGAGCATTTTAAACAGATCTATTCCTTATCTTTTTGCAAACACGACTGTTCCTTCCTTATATGCCGGTACACGAGCCCCGATCGGCTTCCACGAACGGCTTTTTCCGCATTCTTTTCTGAAACCTACGGTCATGATCTCTAGACACTATGTGTGTCCTCAAGCACCATGAAATCGCATTCGTAAGTGAAGTTTCTAATAAAACTTTTTAACCCCCTAACTCTCCTTATAAAATTGCAAATTTTCTTAGGGTTTGACGGTTTCCTTCTTGGTTCCAATCTATTACTCATGATCCAATTATAATGAAGCCTGGACATTACATTGATCGGTGATTCCATATCTAAATAGGCTTGCTTTTTCTCAAAGTGACCAATCATGCAAGAAAATTTTATGTTATTCAAGTTCCCGGTCCTAATCTTGGCCTTTACCCATGGGGTCGAGGATTTTTTAAAATCCATTCATGATATCCTAATTCTTTCATAGTGAGGAAAGTGTCGAAATGTTCTGGGTTATCTTCCTCTTCTTCTTCGGTTTCCTCTTCAGTTTCTTCCTCGAACTCCTATTCGCTTTCATAATTTCATGATCGTGATCCTTGTTCTCGGTTACACTGGATTTCACACTTCCCTCTTCCTTAGCTTCATCTTCATTGTTTAGAATAATGATTGAATTAACAAAGTGAACACGTTTTGGGGATGAAGGGTTTCTATTTTGTTCTACTAAGGATGATTAAGACAGATATTTAGGGGAGAGTAAATTTTGTGGGCTTTTGATTCCCTTGCCTCGAAGCTCCTCTTTTGTAGGGTAGTTGGTGGATGCGAAATTCATTTGAGCCATGAGGTTTCCTGTAGTGTTACGAGTGGACGTATCATCAAGCTTTTCAGAAATGGTCTTCCACAAAAGATTAATTTTACTAGTCATTTCGTCTTGCTGTTATCTTAGTTGAGTTCCGAGGCTAGACAGTCTCTTCTCTTGATGAGAGTCAAAATCAATTAACGCCTTTTCAAGCTTTATTTGGTAACTAGATGAGTAGGCGGAGAATGAGCCGTACTGTGGGCTTGTGAATGTTTGGGCGTGTGCCTAGTTAAAGTTTGGCTTCCCCTTCCAAGCATTGGTGGCTTCGTTAAAGCTTCTTGGTCGTTGGTTCATAATGAGCTGCTTACCTCCTGCTTTGTCGGTACGCGAGGACGCATATTCAACAAAAGCTTGCTCGGGATTTTTCATGTAGTACTGAGTGGGGACCACTGCAGATCTCACATGAAGAAGTGATTTTGTTCACTTGAATAGGTTGCTTAGGAGCAAGATGAGCTTCCATCAAGCGTTTGGACTTGATTTTCAAGCTTCGATGAGTCGGTGGTCGTTGATACTCGGGACATCTTAAGGCAAAGAGATTGCCTTGTTCGGCTTAGCGAAATCCCTTGAGTCGTTCCAACTTTCATTGTCATAGAGGGCAAGGTCCTCTAATAATGCCCAGAATTCTTTGGCGTTTCTGTCATGAAACTTACCACCGGCCGATTGGTTCAATGCGTTCGTGTCTATTGTGGCGTGATTGACATGGTATAAAAGATTTAGACTTGAAGCCAAGGTCGATGCCATGATGAGGACTTTTGGAGTAAGTCTTTAAATCGAGTTCATTGCTTTAGAAAGAGACTCTCTTGATGTTGTTGCAAGGAATCTTCAAACTCCAAGGGTCGCCTCTCCTAATTTTAGGCTCTAGGGTTGAGAAAGGGGGACACGGTTCACCTAGCAGCTCCCTATGGTAGGCTAATTCTTCCTCAGTATGGAACATATCCTTAAACAATTCTTCTTCAAAACTGTTTCTTCGTTGCGTTCTTAGTTCAAGTTCCTTAATTCTTTCTCTAGGGCCAAAAGTCTCAGAATCGGAAGATTGGTTGGTCAATTCATTAATGGTTTTCGAGAGAAGAGAATCAATAGTTTTCCTCATTTTTAAAAGCTTGTTTACCCTGGTGGTTAACTCAGTATGAGTAGTGGCAGGGGGTTACTGAGAGAGAGAGAGAGAGAGAGAGAGAGAGAGAGAGAGAGAGAGATCCTAAGGTTGGAGATGGATTCGCGTTCTCCATAGTAAAGAATGGAATAGTCAATGAAAAATACGAACAAACACACAAAGAAAAGATAGACTACACGAAAGCTAATGTACTGGAATTAAAATTCTCACTTAATATGAATCAAGCGAGTAGAACTAAGTTAAACAATGATTGAAACCTAACTATTCCCCACTCACCGATGCCAAAAACTTAATGTGGGTTTGAAACTTTACAATAAGCTTTACAATCCCCCTAGGCAGATGGTTGTGGTAAATTTGTACCTACCGTTGAAGTAAGTAATGCAAGACACGGGGGTATATCGTTCTCTAGGGGAAAAAGTTTAAGGAATTCACAAACCGGAACTAAACAAAATTCTAAGGGGTTGAGAGAAGATTCTTTTTGTATTTTTATATTTTACAGAAAGCAGGTAAATCAATGGTTTGAGAGGTTGGTTTGTTTAACTAATAATTAAACTAAATATAATCTAAACTACTGGTGATAACTTTATGATAAAAAGATGTATTTATACCTAATCAATTCCCGTACTCCACAGGATTGCTTCTCCAAGATCTGTGCTTTGGTCCCACTTGTGATACTGTGTAAAGTATTTCCTAAAGTCCATAACGAATTACATGAACCCGCCTCTCTTTAATAAGACCTTAAGGGTAACGCACAAGTAAGGAGGAATGAAGACTCTCACAAGTCCCCTAAGCGTATATTACATGCATGTGAAATAACTTAAGAGGGATCAACCATATTAGGGTTAAGGTAGTATGAAGACTATTACCGATGGTATCCTTTCTACATACTCGCGTTTCCCTAGACGTCTATGCCAATTTAATATCTTATGGCAAGTTTTCTAGAGCTTAACGCGCACATCCGTCAACAAGAAGCAACATCAAAAGGATCTACAACCTAAGTTTCATGCAATCATAAGTAAATACAAAGGAGGGTTTAGCCTAGCATGTTATAAAGAAAGCAAGAACATAAATCAATCAAACGACACATAGACATATTGAATGATTAATGATAAACAATCTTACTTGATTAAAACATAGATTGAAGATAGTTATAATAGGGTTTTGAGGACCTAAAAACGACCTAAAAAGCTGCTAGAATGACTAGGGTTCGTCTCCCAAAAGTTATACAAAGTTACACACTTAAAACCCTAAAATTGATTTTGTATACATAGTAAAAACAGCGCGACGACGTCGCTTTGAAGTTATGACTCCGTCGCCATTTGGATGATTCTAGATCTTTTTAAGTCGGCCACGTCTTGACTTCGTCGCTAGATTTCTAACGCCGTCACGATGAAGATCCTGACGCCGTCGCTTTATGATGGTGACGCCGTCTCCACGCTTTGTATGCACAATTCTTCATGATTCTTGGTGTAGAGTCGTAATCTTGTCCGTTTCTTCTCCAAATGAGCCAAAGTCACGTGTATTTCCTCTAAATGTCATCCAAGTGCTAAAAACCTAAAAACAAATGATTAAGCACATAATCTGGGCATATTAATCTGGGCATATTTGCATGATTTAGGGGGTTAAATGACTCCGAAATCGTGTATAAAATGACACCTCATCAGATTAATTTCATATATCACCTTATTTTCATGATTAATTTCATATATATCTAAAGTATAAGTATTGAATGCATAATGTACAATGTTTTTTAATGCATGTTTGAGTATATATGAAATTTTAAATGGAAAGATATGAAATTCCTTTTTGTGGGTAAACACCATTTATGAAAAACTTACTTTTTCCCATATCTCATTATAAAATATGTACTAAAATAAATATCATTATTAACCACGAAACCGGGGAACATCACGTCAATTCCATGTCATTAATTTTTTTACTTATGCATCGTGGCAAGTTTAACCCGTTTGACCTATTTTTTGACCCATTTTCGTTGACCCGTTGACTTTTCACCCATTCTTTCTTCATTCATATCCATTTCATCTTCTTCTTGGTAGTAATCTCAATGTATCTCTTATATCCACATCCAATAAGCCAGATATGGACGCGCACCACCAATGTTGCTAGAATGACCCATTTCAAAAAAAGTATGAAGGCAACAGATGCTAAAGCCCGCAAGTGACAGCTGAAATCAAGCAACAAAAATAACGTAGAACTTGTATAAGGATTTAAAAACATATTAGATGATAGTAGTCTGATAGAATGCAATGTTCCTACTACCCAATGTCTTTTCAAACAGACAAGATATTAGCTACATTATAAAATTTTTTTTTTTTGTTTTTTTTCCAAACAGAAACAAAGACATCATTCTTACATTCATCACTGCATAAATTCTTGAATTCTGTTATATAAACCGTAGATATCAAGAAACATCCTTTTAAAGATTGCCATTCATACATAGATCCACACATGACCTAGGAACTCTTCGCAATCATCAATAGAACACATAACTAATCATGCCAAAAAAATCAGACCATTATCATTTCTTTAAAAATAGTCGAGATGCTTGTACAATTGCAGGAGCTCAATAACATCTCAAAAAGAAGGTAAATTCTTGAAAAGTTAATACTCCGTAGTCATCTTTTGTGAGGATTGCGAGTGAGTACACAATCAAGTATACATAATGCTCGGTAGGGTACCAGCAACACCCTGGCTTCACCATCCACGTTCTATCTCACACACTTCAAGTTTTGCTTCTGAACGCTTTAAAGTGTTAGTTTGTCTGTGTAAAATAATCTTCTGAGTGGCATTGGACCACTACCTTACCTTTTTTTTTTTTTTTTTTCTTTGGGGAATAACCTGTGGTACGTCTTCTGCGATGAGGGAAATTATATGTATGATAACCCTCGCAATGGAACATCGATTGTGTCTCCGGTTCCATTGGAGCATTCTCTTATTCAGTTGGTCGTCATTACTGATTCATGTGCTTATCTAGAAGCAGCCTCGAATGTGCTCCCTTTCTCGACACCTGCTTTATCTGTTAGGGCCTTACTCTTATAGGACACTTCGATTAGCATCCACTAATGTGAGAACCAACCCCATTGTTAGATTTAACTACTTTAGTAACCATGTAGATCTTGAAAGGTGTGTAAAAAATTAGAGGGAAAAAATTAGGAGGAACAAGTGAAGTGGTATAAAAAAACTTTAGAAATGAGGTGGAGAAATAACAAAAAGTCAAATTTGACATGTCAAACCAGTAAAAAAAACCTAGTTATTATCGTTATCGTAGTTCATAATGGTATTTTAAATTAATACATTACACTCAAAATAGTTAAGTGTTAATAAATATGTTTTTTTATTTACATCACCATATTTTCTCCTGTAAAAACCCCTGAAACGTCACCATCAACATAGTACACTCACATTTCTCTAGTTAACATTTCCTTGGCCATGTTCACTTTCACATTTTAAGGGTTTTTGATCACACATTAATAAAGCACCCACACATTGATACTTGTTCTTGATATTATTAGGTAAGTTTCTCAACGCTTATCTTTCATTACTTCCTCACAATCTGCTGCTAATTGTACGACATTTCAACTTTATTTCGTTAAAAGGGTAACGGATTTCTAAACCCTTTTGAATCAAAAACTGTCTAGTGTTTGTTAAAGCGTTTTAAAAAAAAAATTACTGTTTGTTTTATGAAGGTGAACCAAAGAAGAAACATAATTATAGTAGGTGAATTGAGGTCTTGTGCCCGCTGGGTTTATATATATATAAGCCGAAATAAAAAATTGTATTTTTTAAACTGTTTTTGTGGCAAAATAGGATGCCCGTGCTATGCTAGATCTTTTATGGGTATATAAGTAATTTAATGTACCAAACAAAAGATGTTTAGCCTCTCTTCTGGGCTTGGCTTATAGAGAACTTATGACTTATACGTGAGACAAACGAGACTTATTTTATAAGCCGACTTATTTTAAAAGTCCTCAATAAGCCTTTTGCCAAACATAGCCATTGTTTTTGATGTTTTTGGGGGTTTAGTGTTTTTATGTTAGTGAGTTTTTAAAGCAATTTTTTTACTGTTTTTCACTCTGTTTTACCTTTGTCTTTATGGATTTGTTTCAGAATTTTTTAATGGTTTTTACTAAAAGGTGAAGTCTAAAGATACGCAACATACATTTCTAAAAAGAACGAAATACGTAACCTACTTGTTTTATTTTCTAAATAACTTTCAAATTTTATTTCATATACGTAATATGACGGGGTATTGACCAATATTTGACCTGTTTCACGGTTACCATTTACAAAAGTTACATGATTTGCGTTGACTTTTCACCTTTAGTCATTTGACTTATTTTCACGTAATTTTTTAATTTATTCATACGATTAATATTTTTTTTACACTTATTATATATTACTTACCACAATATTCGATACACAAATTATTATTCACTTATAACATTTTTTTATTACACTTTTTTACATATAATAAGTATAAACGTTGCCTTAAAGTTTAAGTATAATAACTTATTATACTTATACTTTAAGCTACGTTTAGAAAAAAATTCCTTTTTAAAAAATATCAGTCATATGAGGGGTGTTTAATAGTCAAAATTTAAGTCGCATGAGGGTGTTAGTTTTGAAAAAGCTTAACACAACATTTAGAAATTTTTTCCTAAAAAAAGTTGTAATACGTGTAAAAAAAATTAGTGTATGAATAAGTGGAAAAGAATTATAATAAGTGTAAAAAAATAGTGTATGAATAAATGAAAAAAAAATCTAAAAACTATGTGAATTTTTTTTTAAGTAAAAAAAGAGTTAAAGGACTAATGGTGAAAATCCAACGCAAATCACAGGGACCATTACTCTCAGTTTTCTAACTTTTCTAACTGGTAACTTGATACAACCGGTGACATTAGCGATATTGATCTTAGCGATTCTAGTAATATATGTAGTAGTATGTATTTCGTTTTTTTTGGGAAAAGTATGTTGCGTATCTTTAGACTTCACCCTTTACTTAATTAATTTTTTTTAACCCAAGTTATTTTTGTGGTTTTTTACAGCTTTGGTTTAATTTTTTTACCTTGTTTTACTAATATAGATTGTTTTTTTTTTTTGGGGGGGGGGGGGGGGGTAAACAGATTTTTGAATGTGTAATTTTAGTGTACTTTTTTAACGGCATTTTTTTTTTCTATTTGGGGTTTTTACTTATTTTGAAATGCTGACCTGGGATTGACACATAAATAATTTGAGTTAGGGTTGGGTATAAACATGTTTCAGGTCGATACCAGATAAGTCGTGTTTGGGTAGGGGTATGTTAAACAAGGCGTCGTGCTAACTCATATTTATAATCGAAAATTTGAGTTTAAATAGAATAACATATGTTTAATCCGCTAACTCATTTAAATGGGTTAGCGAGTTAAATGAATCGTGTTTGGGTTATGTGTAAACTTGTTAGAGATGACAAGTTTGACAAGTCTAAGTAGTTGACCCGTATACTAAAACACGTCGTGTTCGGGTTGAGGTTTTTGATCCCCAACCTAGACACGGCACGAATTGTCACCCATAATACACGGGTGACATCTCAACTATATAGTCCGTGATTTCCTTGGTGTTTGCATCAATTTCCGATAGAAATTCGTTTGAAAAAGTATGGATTCAATTTATGAACTTATTGCGGACATATTTAAGATGAAAAGATATTAAGTTAGATGTAAAACTCAATAGTTGGTCATGGTGACTTCCACAACAATGGGGGGGGTTTCGTTTTTTAATCACCGTATATTTTTTTGAGGATTTTTGGTATTTTTATGCTTATTCCGATTTATATGTTTGTTGTTATCACAGCTTTTGGCCGCCTGCTCTTACTCATAAAAAGGTATACCGTCTTTCATATTTTAAAGCATTTTTTGTTGTTATTCGACTCTTATTATCTCATGCATGAATGTTATGTTGCTGTTTTGAATGTTTATTGTTTAGGTTTGATGACAAATCAGCTAGTTGATAGTTTGTTTATTTGTTTGATGATATAATAATGTCAGTGTAAAACCCCTCTCTCCCTTTGTGCGTTGAATTGTTTATGCCTTAATGCTAGTTCGATTCCTATTATTATTGCAACTATCTTCATAGTTTAGTTTAACCTTGTTAGAAACCATCCATTACATGGTTAAAGCACTGTTTTTAACAGAGTTATATAGTCTGAAATTTGCAGACCTAGATAGGTCTTACTAGTGAGCAAATTTGATGCTACGTTATCGATTTACTGATTTGTTTATATGACTAAATTTAGTACTAAGTAAAGTCAAATGGTCATAAGATTCCTCTTCTATGATGAGTGGTCAACTTGTCACTTTGTATGTCTAACAAATTAGAATAGATACCACATACAAGTATCCATAGTCCTTATGCTTTTAATATCCTTTAATCGAGATGAGTGAAACTCTGTGAATGAAAATGTCAGAACAGCCCAAAGTATTTAGCTTGCCGAGAAAAACATTGTAGAACCCTTTTTTGTTGATTTTGGTGATAGACACCATGGATTTACAGCTAGCATCATAGTTTTGGTTTCTGAGGCTTATTATTACTGTGGCTTTAAGAATTTGCATGTCCTTTGTGGTGTGTGTGTGTGCTGATTTATTGTCTCTGACTTTTTTGTTTCTGTATTGTTTGTTGGTGGTATCAACACAAAAACACATTCGTTCATTTAACGACTTAATGGAAATAAGTGTTACTGGTTTTATTTTGATTCTGTCTGTTATAACTGTTGCTCGATCATGGTATTGTGTGCGATTGGTTGAGGTGAATTTGAACTGTTGTGGCGCAACAGTTTTTGACCGCTATATATCAAAAGTCAAATAAGGTCAATCTTTTATACATTGAACAAGAGAAATACACTTTGGGAACTGTTTTGGCTTAATCGACACATATACTTATGCAACGGCCTTTCCGGAAACTGGCACAAAACACGTCATCTGTTACTACTGCCTCAGTCATTTAGATTATTATATGTTTAGGAAGGAGGTTCATGTATTAAGCCCTCTTACATAGAAAGAACACACAGCATGTATATCCTCTGTCCTATAAATGAGCTAGTGAAATTTGTAACCTGAAGTAAACTTGTGTTCAAAGACAATCTCCGCTAGAAAAAACATAGTCCTCTAATAAATTAATTAATTTCGTATCAGAATTTGCTCGATAGCTTCAGCCTTTTTCTGTCCTGGCAATATGCGTGCTAAAAGCTTTGGCCGTGGTCTTTGAGTGGTACTTTTTCCAGGTTACGTGTTCCTAGTTCGTCACCTCCTATAGTCTGCTATAATCTAATTAAGATATGCTGCTAGCTGATTTCACTGATCATTTGTTATAATTTATCTTATTTCAGCCAAGGAGAGAGGGTCGAGAAGCTGTTTAGAAAATGCACACTATCTGGACTTCGGTTTATGGTAGGCGCCGTCTTTACTTTAGCTGGTGTCCTTAAAGGCACAGATATCCTGGATGCCTCGCCACTCACCCACCTTTACCTTGGGGTTCTGAATGTGGTGGGGCTTTTGGGTTTCCTTTTAGGCGGTTGGTTGGCAGCCGTTCGATCTTCCTATTTGATTCGTTTCTGGCCATCAGTGCTCGTCTCGCGATGATGGGACTTTGTTCCGCCGATCTTATATTTGCTGATAGATACGGGTTCATTGTGCTTCTGATGTCACCTCTGTATGTGTTGTTGATGATCTTTCAGAGGTCGATTGCCAACATGATGGTATACCAGCTGTCTTAACTGTTAACCCTTAGAAAGACTATTTACTGCATATTTTTTACACCCTTCTCTTGTTAATAAATTTTTTTTCTTTTTTCTTTTTTCTTTTTTTTTTGTAAAAGAACACGGGTTTAGGTGTTGTAACTACTGAACCCCAAACATTCCAACATCTCCAAACGATCATGAGATATTCCTTGAAGGCATGGCTAGAGACGGTGTAACTTACACACCCATGATTGGAATTGCACTTTTGGCTGTTTTCTATATGGGGGACGATATGAAACATACTTCAACCCCCATCTGGATCGCGTACTACAATTTCGGAGCGTTTTGGATGTATCAAGGAGCAATGTTATTGGAACGTGGACTTCTTTTCGAGACATGGGTTGTGGGGGGTATGATCATGTCTCTTGCAATGATCTTATCCGGCTTGATGTCCATTTTCACGCCAACTCCAAACCATCCTATCATCCTTATCTTTAACCGCATGTACCGTCAATCTTCATCTCAAAGTTGATTGGATTAAGAGGAACTTGGTTGATAGGTTGGGCACACTGCCTCAAGATGCACATGAAGACTGAACGTATGTTTTCACATTATACATCTATTCCTGGACTTTACTGTAACATGAATATGACTCGACTACTGAAATATCTAATATCTTTTAGTCTACCACAAACTAATCACACACCTCTTCACCTTTTTTTTCTTTTTGTTTCAGGTTACACCGTACAGTCGGAGAAGGTTCAAGTTTAATAGCAGATTTAGCAACAACATTGGTTATTGTAAGTTGAGTGTTGGCCAACTACTTTTCGTTCCACAACATGCTTTTAATTAAGTTCCTTAATGTCTTTTTACTTTTTTCATGTGTATGCTGTCACGTCCAATGACATATTTTGAACTATGAAGTTTCTTCCATGCCTGTTACATATATGTATGTGTGTAATCTTCGACTTGTTCAACCCATTTACCTATCTATATGTTTACCTCGTTTTTATTTGACGATTAAGAAACATAACCAAATCTTCTAGGTAATTCATTATGTACTACTATGTTTAAAGATAGCGAGAGTTTGTTATTGAAAACAAAATGTGCTCCTGATAACTATTTGTGTTTTTGCAAAAAGATTCACTGATTAAACTTGATCACGACACTCATTAAAAGGCTTAAGGTTGCTAAGTATGGTACTTTTTTGCTATATGCTTGTGGTAAATCCCATCCTCATGGTGAATTAATCCGATTTTTGTTAGTCCTTTAGTCACTTGTAATATTGCTACTACATGAAGGAACAAGTTCATTCAATAATTTTCATATGTAAACTAATAATATACTTGCCATTTCAGCCTCGCATGCATAGTATATTTCTTGCCAAATCCGGCCACACGTCCATCTTCACTCCAGGACAAACCACCGCCGTTAACCATTTCATCCCTTGGTAACCTCACCATCTTTCATTTCAAGTTTGATTGGATTGATAGAAACTTAGGTTATAGGTTTTTGAGCATACTGCATCAAGTCACACAGGAAGGCTGAAAATATTTTCACATTACACATCCATTCCTGCATAAAACATATGAAATTGATGGATAAAAATGATGTATACATCAAATATGATCGTTACATCACATTACAGTAACTGTCATATACTCACAAACCGTATCTGAAGTCAAGACATCTGAATTTTAAACCCCAAAGAGATAAATAGATTAAAAAATTATTCTTTTCGAGAAACCAAAATTTCTCTAAAACTATAGAAATCCAATAAGATGAAGTGAATTAATTTGTCTGAAACATATTCCAGAATCCCACTTCATATGTGCCAATACTAAACTCTGCTCTCATATACTGTAATTTATTATATCCAAAAATAAGAATATCCACTACATTTGACTAACAACATACACATCTGCATACATCTATACTTTCAGCTATACCTATAATTAGAAAACCATTTGATCTCTCGAGCTTTACACGTGTCCGGATCAAAAGACTTGTTACCATGAAACAAGGTCTTTACCTCAAATCTTGCTTTGTAACGATGTGAAGCAACTAACTGCAGGACCACAGCTTAGGTTACCTTTGATTAGACTTGACCTACGCGGTCAACATTGCAAAAACTTTGAACCTTTGGGCCAATTCCCTTTTAAATATTATGCACGAGACATTGGAGAAAATGGTGGATTGATGAGGAATGAGGGTGATTTCGTTCTTGCTTGGTTTTCTTTTGTCCTCCTCTGCCATAACCTCAATCAAATGTTTGACTTCGTCCTCAGCAAATACTCTCATAGAATCACATTGCAACCTTTCTCTATCATTATTTTGATCAACAATATCCGATGATCCTGTACTGTGCAAGATAGCGACACAAATGGAGAACGCTTGTAGTGAGTCAATTGTGCGTGAAAGTCAACTGCATACTGCCCCTCTGTGGTCATTTTCATGGTTATTGCAGGTGTATCCTCTTTAGTTCCCTGTGACACAATACGATCATTCACCAAAATGAGAAACCGAATCGAAAGATCTAAACATCATATTTTCAATCAAGAAAAGTTCTATATCCTACATGTTGACTTTTAAAGTTAAAGTTATTCCTATTGAAGATCAAAATCGATATTTTTTACAAACCGTCGCATCCTTATATTTAGGGGGTGTTCAGGATTTCATATTTTTTTGCTTATGCTTATGGCTTATAACACTTTAAATAAGCACCTCTCTATGTCCTTATTTAAAAGTACTTATTTTCTCAAAATCTCAGCAAAGAGGCCAATAAGCACTTGGCAAGCCAAACACATCAAAAGTGCATAGTTTTATAGAAAAACGGCAATATGTCGCATAAGTGCTATGTAATATGCTATCCCATACACTTAGTGAAGTTACAAACACAGTTTTCAGTTAAGAACGGATATTTGGTAAGATAATTTGACTTTTCAGGTCAAACTTCCTACTTTCGATATGACAAAATGTAATGCTATGCTACAGACACAATACCTTTAGGAAAAGCTCGACCGACTGCTTACACACTTTAGCTTTCTGGATATCCGAGTTACCAAGAACAATAAGAGGACACCCCATATCCCATCCTCCACAATCACAACCACCACCTAATCTCCCTCTATCAAGCAACGGCGAGGTCCCATGACTTTCGTCACTATGGCAAAACCATGTGGATTTACCTGAATAAGGGATCACAACACTGACTTTGTTGGTTCATTTTTTTCAAAATAGCTTCATTCTAGAAAAATTAAACAAGTCATCATTTATCATATCCCCTTGGATTGCCATGTTCAGGCTTCTCTGTTTGTCAATGGAAACTAATAACAATGGCCACAACCGGTTTCAAGTCTGGATGCAAACTGCTACAAATTTCTGCTCAACATGGACCTTTGATTGACCCGTTGACTCTTTTGACTCGGGAGTTTTTTGTGGTATCGGAGAACCAGATCTTCTTGAGTGTGCAAGATCATATAATACAAACTCGGTGACCATGGAGTTGTCCGCATTAACTAATTCTGCACATAAATAACATGAAACTCGCATTTGACCAACATCTTTCAATCGTTGTCCACTAGCATTAATCTTATGTTTATTCACAGCTGTGTGAAATGTGTACACCCAGATGCAACCATTTTTTCCAATTTCTGTGTCTTCGCCAACCAAACATCATATGGATTCTTTACTAAGAACTCAAAATAAGGCAGCCTGTTCTTGTTCCTTAACTTCAATACACCATTCAAGTGAGCGGGTGAACAACAAGAAGAAGACGACGATGATGAAATAATCGGGCTGCAAGAATCATTTTTGATGAAGTTAGCATCTTTTTTGGCGTTTGAGGAATTGTGTATAAGGCGTTTTGCTAACGTTGTTTCGCTTGCTCATGCAAACTGGAAATTTCGAAAGGTTTTGACTTCAATAACGGTCAAACACTTTGAAAGGCGTCAAATGAGTCTTGGGACTACTAGCTTTCGACGAATCGTCTTCTGATCTGGTAGGAGAATGAGGTTGTTCTAACCTAGAAGATAAAGACTTGGGCAAATGGAGTGATGAAGATTCTTGATCTTCTTGTTTAATCATCGAATTTAGAGACATTTTAACAAAGGAACTCGAAAACGAGGCTAACGGGGCATCATCCTCATCTGAATTGCATAAAGAATCAAATATTTCAAAGGGTATGGGATCACCACTTCTTGAAAATTCAATCTTTTTTCTCCCTTGAACTTCTTTTTTACTAATATTATTCATTTTACCTACTTCACTGGAACTTTTGATATACAGAACCCCTCTTATGCGCTTTATCGACTCCCATCCTAGTTGAGCGAACATCACGACACGATGCACTACGGTATCGTTGTAAGCTAATCTCAGTAAACTCCTTGTTTTGACTCAATAATACTTCATTTCCAATTTGGGTTTCTTCAACCTTATCTCGTATTTCGACTTGAGTTTACAAGAGATAAAGAACGTTATTAGACTTTCCATCCCCCACCCAATACTTGTTCAAAATCCACTCCAAGTCTGAGCCCAATAATGATCATACAAATCACAAAAGACGAACAATATAAGAATACTCAGTCCAATACTATTTAGTTGCAAGAAACAACATAATCGAATTCCCGCACATGAGATAAAAAACCGTTGCAAATCATGCTTAGGGGTGCTTGGTGACAGCTTACCAAAGAGCCTTATACATCCTGATAAAATCAGATAAGCCAACACCTCAACCTGAAATATATAACACTGCCTATTTTATCTCAGATATTGATCGATCATATACAATGCAATCCCAAACACCCTTAAAAACTGCTTATAATGGATGTCTCAAAACACATACGCACATACGCATCAGTAATAATGCAACCCCATCCCAGACACCCCCGTAAAAAAAGTTGGCTGTTTGAATGCATCATTAAGATTCTATAAAACTTTAGGTGCAAAGATATTCATGCTTATGTTCAAGAACAGAACTCAAGAAAAAAAATTAATATGGAAAACAAAACACAATAGAATAGAATTATGAAAATTACCCATTTTTCCAAATTTTAAGGATGAATAGCAACTTTCTCAAATCTCAAAGCACACAAAATAATCTTTGATCTATCTACACTCAAAGCAAAAGCATAAAGAACACATACTACTTAACTATGCATGTGACTTGAACAACTAGAAAGTGATAAAACACATGAAAAGATTCAATTCAACACCACTAACTTAATTCCAACTAACATATAAAATAAAAAATCATAAACCACATTAAGAACAAAGTATCAAACATTATTAAAGAAACATAAATGATCAAAAAGTAGATACCTTCATAAACACTCTTCTTGCATTCCAACTCAAATGACAATGTCCCACCACTCACTAGATTATCTCAATGAAGTGTTCTCAAAGCATTCATATTCCTTAAACAAAATAAAATATCATTATCTTTCAAAATCTTGAAATATAAAAAGAACCCATGCATGTCTGAACATTGTTCAAAATACTAAATTTTGTTATATACCCATTTTCAAAAACTAAAAAAGTTGATAATTGAACTATGGTAGTGAGCTAATCAAACAACAGAAAAGCACAAAAAGAGTATTGTATAGAGTGAGATATAGTTGCTAATTGAAACTTATTACAGAGCCGCTCTAAATTTTTGAAGGCCCTGAACGAAATTACATGATGAGGCCTTTCGAAAAGGAATGTTATATATAAAGTGTCACCGTTTATAACATATAATGCATATAATCGTTCTATCGGGACAAATTTTGGGGCCCTTGAAACTTTGAGGCCCTGTGCGGTCGCTCACCTTGCACACCCTCAAAGACGGCCATGACTGTTTATTTCACCTGTCGTTATATATATGTGTGTGTTAGTGTGTACTATATTTTATGTACACACATGTGTGTTTGTCACAGTTTTTCATATTTTTATGTGAAATGAATAATAAAAGAGTGAGATTGGCATGCTTTGGCCAAAGGCATCTTGTTTCCTTTGACTCAAATTTCATCATTTTGCAACTTTATAACTTTGAGCATGGTCTTTTTTGGACCCTTATAAATTGAGAAATGTACAAGTGAGGCCCTAGTGATTTTAAAGTTTATGTCGTCTCAGAGGTGTTTAGCTAAGCTTTTTGAAACGAGCTTTTTGTGTTGTATTAAAAAACAACTTTCGTAAGGTTAATATTGTCCGTCAACATTCAACCCAAAAACGAAGGATAGTCAGCATAAAAACGATGTGAAATGATCAATAGCCGATCTAGAGGATAGATAATACATTAAGCAACGCAGTTTTTATAACATTCATATATTTCAAAACTCAAGTTAAATATATGTGGTTACGTCTTTGGTTTTATTTTTTACTGAAATTACCTCTTAATCAATAATTGGTTTTAGAGACGTATACATGATTTCAGTAGATCCGGCCCTAAACTTTCTTAAAGACTTGACTTATTGCTTGAATATGCTATAATCCAATGCCTTTAAGATCTATCCAGTTCAGCTAGCAAGATAAGTTATTTTGCACATTAAAAAAAAATTATATTTCTAATTCTTCAATAACATATTTACATTTAGTATCTTAGGAAGTGACACTTTTTAATGTCTTTTAGAGAGACAGTTGACAATGTACTTTCGTCCAAGGTCTAAATTAGACGTGATTATAAGATGAATGAAGGCATATAAAAAAATTCAAAATAGCAATAAGCTTATTTTCAAACCCTTCAATAGTTGCTTTTACGGAATGAAATGCATAATTAAACCCAACGCATATCAAAATCAAACATTAAAAAATAAAATGCCACAAAGTTTTCTTAATGAGTGATTTTCTATTCCCTAACTAGATTAACACGCAGCGGAAATAACAATTAATCTAGGGCAAGAAAGAAACTAAACCCTAAAGGATCTAAACCTAATTAACTAAAAGCAACTTAAAATGAAGTAGAGTAAATAAAAAAAGAAAATACTAACATTTTGAGAAAATCGAATTCTCACACACGGACCACTTTGGACCGCACTTGAGGCAAGTATCCAAACGATAGTACCTCAATAGTTCACACCCCACAAACCAAAGAGAAAGTAATTCGAACTCCTAAGTGCCCTATACACTAAAGACTCAATACTGAGTAGAATATAGCGAAGGAAGGAATGAGTGCTTAAACATTTTTCCATGCCCTTCTATATATATATCAATAGGAAAGGGCATGACTTTACTCTATGGGGCGATGTGGGATACCCCAAACATCCCATAGCCCTTTACGGTTTAAACCGCAAAGCATTATTTCTTATTATTTCTCTTAACGGTTTACTGAGGGCGACCCAAAAAGGACTCTACTTTTGATGACAGTCTTACCAATTAGTTATGAACTTGGACATTAAATCCAACAGTCTCCCACTTGGACAAGTCATCAACTAACTCGGTCAAAGTCTGTTCCGATCACTAAGCCAGAGAAGTGCCCATCCAATGCAACTGCTGAACTCCGAATCATATTTAGAGACAGCCCTTAGATAAGTGATCAACTATTCCTTTGTTCTACTGATATCGTATGAACCTAGACATGGATTTTAATCAATCTCTAGGTTCAATATTATGTTTCTCGATTTCCGATTATTTGACTATATGAGACTACTGAATTGAACACATCAATTTAGTCCCGGCTAGGCCTAGCACATTTAAGTCACCATTTAATCATCGAGGGGCCCTTTGATATCACTTTCCCTTTTAGGCGAAAGGAACAAATAAACTTTGAATAACATAAACTAGTCAAGCACGTCATGTCCATACCTCTAGCATATGCCTTTATTACTGTCATTTACCTCGCAAGCGTTTGAATAAACTAAAGTATAACAGACTTGAAAAACTAGAAACTCGATGTATCTCCATTTTAAGAATAGAAGATATTATCATCTTAGAATTACTCGTGATATTAATCCATGAAGTAATCTCTCTAAGTACGGGTTTCTCCTATACTTAATTCCCATTAGTACTCATGAGTGTTGCAGCATTCTCTATGCTATGTCTATTCTCTATAGACAATCTACCAACACTCCATGACAGTCTTAAATCAGTACTTACTTCCTATAGTATGAACGACTGAGGAAGTTTGAGTAAACTATTACTCAGAAGTGGTTTCTAAACAATGCAAAAATGAATCACAATTGCAATTAATAGCAAATGGTAAACACTTTTCAAATAAATAAATCTCCATTATTTAATCACCAAATCTATTACAATATCATTCATTGCTTATAATGTTTCGAATTCAAACTAACAACTAAAACTTTATTTTATCTTTCAATCCTATGCTCCAAGCATGTTCATCGTGTTTGGACTTAGCCAATGCTTTTGTGAATGGATCAGCTAGATTATCCTCTGATCGTATGTATTTCACAATCACGTGTCCTTCTTCTACTTTGCTTCGAACAAAATGGTATTTTCTTTCAATATGCTTTGACTTTCCGTGATCCTTGGGTTCTTTAGTCAAGGCGACTGCACTCTCATTATCATAAAATATTTCAATGGGGTCTTGTACTGTTGGAACAAATCCAAGATCTCCAATGAAATTCTGTCACCAGATAGCTTCCCTTTGAAGCCTCACAAGCCGCAATAAACTTTTTCAGACTCGCACGTAGATCTGCCACTGTAGCTTGCTTAGGAACATTTCCATGTCCACCGCTCCCCATTTCAGTAAGAATATCCATCCCATACTGTGACCGACTATCATCTTTATCTATTTGCCAACCAGCATCAATAACCAGTCACTCTGAGTCCTTTTTCTCCACCATAAACCAAGAACCTGTCTTTAGTATTTCTTAAATACTTAAGAATATTCTTTACAGTTGTCCAATGACCTTCGCCAGGATTCTGCTGATGTCGACTCACCATGCTCAAAGCAAAGGAGACATCAGGCCTTGTACACGTCATGGCATACATGATCGATCCTATAGCCGAAGCATATGGGACTCGACTCCATTTTTGTCCAGTTTCATCATTAGTTTACGCCATAGATTCACTAATAATCATTATGCCATGATTAAGAGGTAGAATTCCCTTTCTTAATTATCCATTTTGAATCTTTTCAAAATTTTATCTAAATACGTATCCTGACTAAGTCCTATAAAACTTTTTGACCTATCTCTGAAAATCTTAATACTAAGAATATATGTTGCATCTCCTAAATCTTTCATAGCGAAACATTTTCCCAACCATTACATTTACACATATGTAATGTTGGGGAGAATCGTTTCCTATAAGTAGTATATCATCCACATATAATACTAGGAAGACTACAATACTCCCACTGATTTTGACATATATACAGGACTCATCTTCGCTTCTAGAAAATCCAAACTGTGTGACTTTCCTCATGGAATCAAAATTCCAGATTTTATTCTACGAGAAGCCTGTTTAAGTCCATAAATGGCCTTTTGAAGGTTGCACACTCTTTTAGGATACTTTGCATTTTCAAAACCTTCTGGTTGTGTCATAAACACATCCTCTGTCAATTTTCCGTTAAGGAAAGCGGTCTTGACATCCATCTGCCATATTTCATAATTCATTAAACCAGTTCAGGCAAAGCATTATCCGAATTGACGCTTTAGTTTAGCTACTGGTGAGAATGTTTCCTCATAATCAATCACGTGGGGTTTGAGTATAGACCCCTTCGCAACCAACCTAGCATTTAAGTGTGTACTTACCCCATCCATGTCTGTCTTCTTCTTGAAGATCCACTTACATCCCACCTTCTTAAGACCGGGTGTAGTGTCAACCAAATTCCAAATTTGATTGTCATACATAGACTGAATCTCGCTTTTCATAGCTTCCTTCCACTTAAGCACCTCATGGCTTGCCATCGCTTCCTTGTATAGTTAGCAGGCTCATCCAATCACTTAGTGGTACTATCACTAATCTTTGTCATTTTCAATATGTAAACCATAGTATAACGAGGATCTGAGGGAGGCATACTATACACTAGCTTGTATCTTTGCGATGGGTAAGGATACATCATTAAGGTTCAAAACAGGTGTTACCACCTCTTGTTAGAGAGTCAGTGTTTACAATAGGTTCTTCATCGACAGACTCAGAATTCTCAAGTCAGTTAACGCCCACTGTCCTCTATTCGATAACATTCCTCTCTCAAGGAACCACTCCTCTTCGAGCTAGCAAAACACCAAATTATCCTGGGTTTGTAAAACAAATAACCATAATGACTCTTTCGGATTTTTAAAAACCGACGAAAAGAACACATTTCAGAGTCTTTCTTCCTAGTTTGTCCTGAAGCTTCTCGCTAACGAAAACCTCACAACCTCAATTTTAGGATGTACCCAAAGGGTAGGACGATTTCCCTTCCACATCTTAAATGGTGTCTTCGGACTCTTAGTAGGTACAAGATTTAAGATATGGGCAGCTGTCTCTAATGCTTAACCCCAGAAGCTTATTAGAAGTGTTGCTCGACACATCATAGATCAAACCATGTCTAACAGAGTTCTATTTCTTCTCTCAGCAACACCATTTAGTTGTGGTGTTCTAGGAGGAGTTAACTGTGAAACTATACCACATTATTTTAAGATGATCGAAAAACTCGATACTAAGGTATTCTCCTCCCCTATCGGATCGGAGTACCTTTATCTTTCTGCCCAGTTGGTTCTCTACTTCGTTTTGATACCTTTTTGAACACTTCAAAAGTATCCGACTTATGTTTAATCAGATAAACATATCCATATCTACTAAAATCATCAGTAAATGTAACGTAGTAGTGTTTTCCCCACTTTTTTGCTGATGGAATGTCCACACACATCCGTGTGTACTAAGGTCCATAATCCTCACCTCTTCACACTTTCCTATGAATGGGTGATTTAGTCATCTTGCCTAATAAGCTAGACTCTCATACATCATCCGATTTGAAGTCGAATGATTCCAACACTCCATCTTTTTCGACCTTTCCGTCTTTGAGGTCCTTCAGGTACTTTGGGCAGCTACGCTTCCAATGCCCCTTCGTATTGCAGTAGAAGCACATTGTTGGGAATTATACTTTGAGTTGATTATGACAAACAAATTAAAGATGATTACCTACGAGGAGATAAACCGAATAACATTAATGCTTATTGAAGAATAGTCAAACGTAATTAATGCTCAGTTAAAAGATAAAGATCAACATTAATGCTGATTGAAGATTAGTCAAATATATATAATGTTGGATTTATAGTTTCCCTAATTTTTGATCTTTCTTACTTATGAAAACCTAACCCCACTAGTATATAGAATAGGGGAATGGCGTCTAGTAATTGAGAATCCATTCATAGATAGTCTCTCCCTTGTTAAAAATTGTAGGGTAAATCAACTCACTTGTTATCATAAACAAAGAGTTGGCTAGTCCAGAAGCAAACAGCTACAGTTAAAGGAATTATAAAATCCGTTTATGGCTGTGATGATTTGCCAAAAATCATTAGGGTATTCCAATTCACCATTGATTCATGTTCTAAGAGTTGGACTGGTTACTAATTCACCAGGGTGATGTCATGATTCCACCAAAGAATTAGCTAGCCCAAGAGTGAGTAGCTACTTGGTAAAGGCTTATCAAATCTACTCATGTAGCTGAGGTGGTTCCAAAGTCTGTTGCTGGTTCAAGTTTTCCTGCTGCTTCTTCAACGTTGCTGCCTTTTGATGTTCAAGTTCAACAAGACTTTTGATGTTCGGTTCCAAGGCTATGAAGACCAATCTGCTTGACACAAGATCTGCTTAATGTTTAATGCTCATCATCATTAGTCTCTTGAAGGTGTTTGTATGAAGAAATATAGATATGTGCAGAAGTTTCATGTGTTCAAGTCAAGACTCAAGCAAATTGGATGTTGCTGTAAAGTTCATATTTCAATCCTCAAGGTTCAAGTTTAAAGACCTATCTAGAAACTGGAAATTAACTTAGTTAAATTCCAGTTTAGGGGAGGATTGTTAGGAATATTTGTAATACTTAGTTTCTACTAGTAGGTATGTAGTTCCTACTTGTAGAGTAGTAGTTCCTACTGGTAGAGTAGTAGTTTCTACTGGCAGGTATGTAGTTCCTGCTAGTAAGGTTATTATCATAGTTAGTACTGGTAGGCTAAGTTTAGTTCCTACTGGTAGAATACTTAGTCCTGGTAGAGTCAAATAGGACTATTGATGTGTTTCATAGTCTACTATTACTTAGTCTCTTGTGGGTCCACGATATTTTCCTGATAAACTATGAATTCCACTCAATATTTTGTTTGACGTTTTAGCAGTTTATCTAGGTGTGAGGCATAAGCTCTTGGATGGGAGCCGTGACGATATCTTATTAGAGGGTATTATGATTTCTTAAATTCAAATGAAACTTTTGTATTATAATATCTTAATGTCTTTTTATCAAAACTTGGGTCCCCTAACGTGAAAACTCCGATCTTTTTGTAATGAAATCGAATGTAAACTTTATTTTTAACGTCCATTTAAGGTCGTTTTCTATATCTTGATTTTTGTACTTTGACGTAGCACCCCATTGTTACCTTTCCGCTGCGACCTGATTTTGGGGGTGTTACAACTCCCACTGATTTTGACATATATACAGGACTCATCTTCGCTTCTAGAAAATCCAAACTGTGTGACTTTCTCATGGAAGCAAAGATTCAGTTGTGAAGCCTGTTTAAGTCCATAAATGGCCTTTTGAAGCTTGCACACTCTTTTAGGATACTTTGCATTTTCAAAACCTTCTGGTTGTGCCATAAAAACACCTTGTCATTTTTTCGTTAAGGAAAGGGTCTTGAATTCCATCTGCCATTTTCATAATCATGGAAATCGATTTGGCAGCGTTATCCTAATTGACTTTATTTTAGCTATTGGTGAGAAGGTTTCCTCATAATCAATCCCGTGGGTTTGAGTATAACCCTTCTCTACCAACCTAGCTTTATAACGTGTGTACTTTCCATCCATGTCTGTCTTCTTCTTAAAAGATCCACTTACAACTACCGTCATAAGGTACTGGTTGTTGTGTCATAACCAATTCCAAACATTGGTTGGGTCATACTTAGACTGAATTTTGCTTTTCATAGCTCCTGCTCTTCAGCAGCCTTAGGGCTTGCCATCGCTTCCTTGTAGTTAGCAGGCTCATCCAATTCACTTAGTGTACTATCACTAATCTTGTCCTCTTCAATATGGAAACCATAGTAGAACTGAGGATTTTGAGGAGGCTTACTTACTCTACTTGTTCTATGAATGGGTAAGGATACATCATTAGGTTCAACAGGTGTCACCACCTCTTGTTGAGAGTCAGTGTTTACTATAGGTTCTTTGTCGACAGACTCTTGAATTTATTCAAGGTCTATTTTACTCACACTATCCTTTTTAGATATCATTTCTCTCTCAAGGAACACTCCTCTTCGAGCTACAAACATCACATTATCCTTGGGTTTGTAAAACAAATATCCAAGTGACTCTTTCGGATAACCGATGAAAAGACACTTTTCAGATTTGGCTTCTAGTTTGTCCTGAGCTTCTCGTCTAACGAAAACCTCACAACCCCATATTTTAATGTGCCCAAGAGAAGGACGTTTTCTCTTCCACATCTCAAAAGGTGTCTTCGAGACCTTCTTAGTAGGTACAATATTTAAGATATGGGCGGCTATCTCTAATGCGTAACCCCAGAAGCTTATTTGAAGTGTTACTCGACACATCATAGATCGAACCATGTCTAACAGGGTTCTATTTCTCCTTTCAGCAACACCATTTAGTTGGTGGGTGTTCTAGGAGGAGTTAACTTGTGAAAACTATACCACAGTTTTTAAGATGATGGAAAAAACTTGATACTAAGGTATTCTCCTCCCCTATCGGATCGGAGTACCTTTATCTTTCTGCCCAGTTGGTTCTCTACTTCGTTTTGATACCTTTTGAACACTTCAAAAGTATCAGACTTATGTTTAATCAGATAAACATATCCATATCTACTGAAATCATCAGTAAACGTAACGTAGTAGCGTTTTCCATCTTTTGTGGCTGATTGGAATGGTCCACACACATCCGTGTGTACTAAGTCCAATAATCCTTCACCTCTTTTACATGTTCCTGTGAATGGTGATTTAGTCATCTTGCCCAATAAGCAAGACTCGCATACATCATCCGATTTGAAGTCGAATGATTCCAACACTCCATCCTTTTGGAGTTGGGCGATACGTTTCTTGTTTATGTGCCCAAGACGAGAATGCCACAATTTTGATTTATCAAGCTCATTAGATGAACCAACATTTAATATCACATTGCCATTATCAATACATTCAACAGTTTCATATATGCCATTGCAAGGAGAAGCTTTAAACATAAAACAACCATTTAAATAAACCAAAATATCGCCATTCTCATTGTCAAATGAAAATTGATAACCATCCTTAAACAAAGCATGAATGAACATTGATGTTTCTTGTCATTTCGATGATAACATCAATTATTTAAATTTTTTCTAAATCCATACTTCAGCAGAGCTCGTACTTTTCTATTCTTCGTCACAGGTGTGATTTTTCCTGTTTCATCATGTTTCCTAGTCTTTGGTCAAACTTTAATTGGTTTGAATATGTACAAGTATTATGTTGGTGATTTTGTGTGCTAGATGTCCCCATTTGGCCTTTGTTGTGCTGAATATCATGAAGGAAAAAGAGCTAGGCATATCTTTGGTCTTTTATTGATAAATACTTTCATTACTTGAAGTCATAAGTTGTATATGATAAGTGTATATTAATAACTTGTAAAGTGTAGGTTCTAGTTGGTTTATTTTATGTAAAATTTGACCAACAATGTTAACATGGGTGAAGTTTTATAAAACTTTGAGCATTGAGAATAAAAATGGGTATTTGTTGAAGCGGAGATAAATTTATTTTGGTGGTTCCGAGAATGCCTAAACGAAATCTATCGCGAAACGCAAATGCTTTACGTATCTAATAAAAATAAAATATAAAAAGTTAATTATTATTTTCGTAAAATAATATAAGGCTTGCTTAACGTAAACTTTAATTTGTTTGGCGTCCGTTTATGTTAAATGATAATTTTTAGCTTACGCGATTTAACTATGTGATAAGAATTAAAAGTAAACGCGCACGAGACTAAAAAAATAAATAGTGAAATAATGACGAAATAAATGACGTCATAAAATGACCTGAAAATACGAAATGTTACAGAGGCTCCAGGTTTCGGTTTGCAAGCCATGAGGGATTTTACTACATCAAGGCGTTCCTTGCTTGCCTTAGCCTGGAACATCTCTTTCAGCTGTTGATTCATTTCATAAGCCCAAGTGAATTCAAAAGTCTTTTGCAGTTCAGGGCTCATGGAAGATGCCATGATGCATGACACTTTGTTTGCATCATCATAGTGCTTTTGATGAGCTTCAATCTCATCTTGGGTTGAGTTATCATTGATTGTGGGAATTTGCTCATCGAGAACATACTCTTTGTTCTCGTACCTTAGGGTGAACCTAAGGTTTCGCATCCAGTCCATATAATTTGGACCGGTGAGTCTTTCCCTCCCAAGAACTGAGAGTAAAGAGAAGCTTGAGTTGTGTGAGGGATTTGGAGCTGGAGGATTGACACCATTTTCAGAAGACATCTTCAAGATAAAATAATTTTAGTTAGCATGAATATTCCTTAATTAATTACCCAATTTTAAATTAAGGCTAGGATCCATATTTTAGATTTGTTTATGAAGAGGGTTGCCGTAATCACATCACAAATTTATTTTAGGTAGACAATGTCTTTGTCAATTTCATTCTCTATGAAATTCCTAGTTCTTTTGAGATTCATTGATTTTAATCAATGGCATGTTAATCTCGGATATGCTCATCTACTATTCATGACTGGGATGCCGAGGATCATGAATAAGATGGTGAATTTAACCATGCAAAACTCCGCGTGGTGCCCGGCTCGAGTCAGCCCGAGAATCGCGAGCACCACATCACCTTTCACTTATGTTCTCTTATTAATGTGCCGGTAAACCACACGCGCTCCATTAACAGCCTATATGAGAGATGTGCGGTTTTCATGGGTTAGCATACTATTCACATTTTCTATATCTAAAACGGGAATTTTGTTTTAGTACTTTCAAATTAATACTTTTAATCTTGACATCATCCTATCAAAAGTTCTCGGTAGCTCCATCGAACGCACAAAGAAGCGGAGAAGCGGGTCAGCGCGAAGCATATTAAAAACCCGACTTCTTTAGGGAAGCAAAACGTCCCGCCTTATACTTCTCTTATAGTTTGTTCACTATGGGTGAGCCGATTTATCAATTGACTAATGATGTATTTAGATTTAATTATACATATACAATATAACAATTATAATATGTATAAGGTTTCTATTAAACATTTTAAAATTTCAGGGGTATATTTTAAACAGTTCAAAATATAAGGTTCTAAAATGTAATTTCATATTAACATTCAATGATCATAAGACAATAATATAATATTCAATTATTTATACTTATCACATGTTAACAACCTACTGATAGATAATTAAGTGCTTGTATCATTGAGCCAAGGCTCTGATACCACTGATGGGTTTTCTATTCCCTAACTAGATTAACACGCAGCGGAAATAACAATTAATCTAGGGCAGAAAGGGAACTAAACCCTAAAGGATCTAAACCTAATAAACTAAAAGCAACTTAATATGAAGTAAGTAAATAAATAAGAAATTACTAACCTTTGAGAAAATCGGATTTCTCACACACGCGGACCACTTTGGTCGAACTTGGAGGCAAGTACCCAAACGAGAGTACCTCTAATAGCTCACACCCACAAACCAAAGAGAAAACAATTCGAACTCCTAAGGTCCCGATACACGAAAGACTCTTATAAGGAGTAGGAATAGAGAAGGAAGGAATGAGTACTTAAACATTTTTCCATGCCCTTCTATATATATCAATAGGAAAGGGCATGACTTTACTCTATGGGGCGATGTGGGATACCCCAAACATCCCATAGCCCTTTACGGTTTAAACCGCAAAGTATTATTCCTTATTTCTCTTAACGGTTCACTGAGGGCGACCCAAAAAGGACTCTACTTTTAACGACAGTCTTACCAATTAGTTATGAACTTGGACATTAAATCCAACATCAACAAGTAGCAGTGGTTTAGAAAAGCATAAACCATTAAAATCAAGAAATGACGTTTCAATATCTGAGATACTTCCTAGATAGGGTGTGAGATGGAAGGTTACATCCTGACCTTAAAGTTGCCAAATATGTGATCACTTCTATCGTCAGTGAGTTTCTCATATATCGTAGTCTTCTGTAAATTATTATTATTTTGATTTCATATAAACTAAATGAGAATTACAATAAGTTTGTAAACTTTCTCCACATAATTATGCCTTGTTTTTATGATATGCATTTAGGATAGTTGGTTCCAATATTACTATATCCGTTCCATGATAGCAATATTAAGATGTAGTGATAAACTGATAAAAATGTCAAATGTCAAACATAACAACAATATTAAGTTTTTCTTTGCCAACAATAAGGCAATAACTAAATGTTTTTCAATTAATTACCATATAGTGTTTCACATCATTGCTACTTCTGTATACATACATGCTCTATCAGCCGCACCCGATCAGGGCTATGCTACACGGGTCAGGTCAAGATGAACCAAAGAAATGTTGTAGAAATCAGACAGTTTGAAGTAATTGTGCGTTTAAGAGTCATGAATTACTCTAGAAGCCTTTGTTGCTTGCACCAAGCAATAGCAACAACATAAAGAAAGATGCTACCGGTGGTACAACCGCCAACTGTCCATATAAATTTACGCATACCAATATCCTTTTCATCATCAGTGTCGTCTTTGAAAAGGTCAATGTTTATGTTCATTCCAAATGCTCCAACCACGACCACAAACGCATTTATTATTAGACCTGCGGTTGACAACATGACTCCCATCTGTAAAAGGTGGTTCTGCTTGTCGTCCAACATTATGTTGATGTAGTCTTCCGTGTCCTCCACATACTCCCTCAACTAAGCATGTACATTTAGGTAACGGATCAAAATGTGTATTTTATATGCAGGTTTGTTGGTACCATTATTAAAGTTGAGTGACATACCGTTGATAATTTATTTAGAGTACCATCTATCTGGACAAAATAAGCCTCCAACAGCATTTCAAGTTCCTCAACGTCCCGGTGTTTGATAGTTGTGTTTCTAGTGATACGACTTTCTCTTCCAAGTGTATTAGATCTTAAAAATCGTTCACGTTGGCTATCCATCCTTTTAAGATTGACTTCATTTATGCTCTCATTGGTTTCTATAAGAACTCTAATATAATGCAAGATGATATAATGATAATTCCTCAAAATAGAAAAGAAAACAAAAAGTTGGTAATATGCTGTCGATAGAAGATGCAAACCTATCATCCGCTTCTGATTGAAGAACATGTTCATCAATGTCATCTTGCTCGTCTACAGATGATGTTTCAAAAGCATTTTCGAGTTGTTGCATTAGTTTATCAGTCAGATACATTTCAGCCATATCTCCATCATCATCAAGCAAGTGCTCTAATTCGTCCCTAACCTAAAATAATCTGAATTAGTTATTAATAGTGTGGATTGATATAGTTTGCAAAACCAAAGTTAAAACCTAAATGTTTAATTCACATAAAAGTGACGAACCTTTTGAACACGTCCTGAAATAGCAACCAACCTACTTTTAATTTGACGAACTCGTTCAAGATTAAGCGTACTAATCTTTGTAGTCAACTTATCCAAAGCTGGATGCGCTTCAGTCTCCAACGTCCTGGCCTAAATCATTATAAGATGGGAAGAAAGTAGCTTTAGTAGAGGTGATCAAAGGGGTTTACCCGGTTTGGGTCTATGCTCAAACCCCCGTGGATTAGTCAACCAAAAGCTCGGAAACCATGGTTAACCAATAAAAAAACAAAGGGCTGTTGGTAACGGGCGGACACATCCACTCAACACTTGCCGGTCATTTTGGAGTATTGGAAGTTATTCATTAATTTAATCTGATCTCAAAACAAAGTTATAATTAATTATATAGTTTCTTTCAAAAAACGGTTTTGGACATTTACCCGTTCGACCCATTTAATATGTTTCATTCTTGCCTATTAGACCATACTCAATGATGTAAATACAAAGTAAAGCAATGGGTTCAAACCCCGTGGATTAGTCAGGTAATGTGTCAGAAACCATGGTTAAAAAAATATATATACAAAGTAAAGCATCTCACCTCTTTGTCTAAGGAACTGCAAGCTGCCTCTATGCAACCCTCTAATGCAACGAACTCAAATCGAATGAGTCTAACTCCACGGCTATCAAGAGAATGTAATCCATTTGGTTTAACATCCTCATTTTTTTCTCGGCTAGTGGTTGAAACACTTGGAGAGGTGACCCCCTCAGGTTTCGGTTCTCCCAAATCATACAAATGTGTCCAATCTTTATCATTAGAATTTGTTGTTCCAGCCTGTTTAAAAAACACATTTCAAAACATAAAATCGGAAAACGTTCTTAAAACTTACAAATTTTAGTATAGGGATCTGAAGCTGATCTTACGTTTTTAATCATTGTTTTATTCCAAAGATTTTGACCCTTACGTAATAGCTAAAATCATATCATTAATATTAAGTACGCTACATAGATTGTTTATACTAATTAGCTTAGCTGAACCACGTAAATCTTATGTTAGTTTTATTTCATTTTTGTGTAACAATATTGTTTTTGTGTGCGTTACCTATTAGTCATTCATGATTTACAATACAAAACATTTCACCGAAAACATAAACTCATAACCTGAGAAGCAGCAGTTGCATGATAATAACGCATGATACGTAGTTGAAGCTCTTCAACAAACGTAACAACAAAAGGATCCGTCGAGTTAAGCAAAAGCACCTCATATGCAGTAATGATAGCTTTGATATGTTCCAAATTTATAACAATAGCCCGTTCTCTACCAAGCACCGTAGACGGATAAGACAACATAGGATCTAAAATACGTAAATCACGTGCTGGTAACCCTGTCCGTCTCATAACCGTATGCTTACCAGCCTCAACCACTTGGCCTTGACCCGTGGAATCCACAAGGAGCCATTGTCTTATTCCTGTGGCTTTTTTCCGTACTCCTGGACCGATGTTTACGTGTGGGGTGGCGGCTCGTGAGGTTGTGACGTGATCATGTTCTTGCGGCGGGGATGTGCCGGTGGTGGCGGGTTTGGAAGGTGGATTACAACGGGAATTCATTATGGTTTGAAATTTATTTGACTAAGTTTTGTCTTATCGTTTAAAAGTTTTGGAAATCTAGTTTTTGCATGAATTTCGTTGGTTTTCTTTTCAGCTACGGGATGGTTATTGAGAATTTTGGTCAATTTTCTCCTTATGTAAATCACATTTTCATCAATGTTCGACACAAGTTATCATCTCTGTAATTAAGGTTTTATTTTGGTCGCATGGCTAATTATAATTTAAAAGGTCGACATAACATTTCAATCTTCGACATAACTATTCGCATGGGCTGGTAAGGGACTCAGGGCAGAATGGTCTTTCTTGGGCCCAAATTTCATTATAACAGTAATTGTTTGTAGGTTGGGGATTTAGCAACTTTGAACAACTAAAAACGCGTTAGAATTTAGAAATGTAACAGATCGTTGAAAGTAAAAAGTGTGCATTCAATAAATATTATGATTTTTTACACAGACAATACTACATCGCAAAAATCTATGGGTGTTTCGGGATCTTCCGGGACCCAACCTAGTTGTGTCACTGGTCATATTGTTGTCATGCATGGTGGATTTGGACGCGGTGATATATTCTTAATCCATCAAGTTCGAACGTAGTGTTTATTCAATCACAATTATGGCAGCTACTAATCAACAACAAACATTTTACTATTTCTACCAAACTACTTAACTAGTTTTTTTAGCTGTTTTGTTGCGGCTTTCATTAGTTTTAATATCTGTGTATGCACGGAATTTTAACATTAAATTTTAATTAAGTGTTAATTTTGCAAGTGTTGTTATTTTTTCGTATTTGCATAATGAATGTCTTGTTTACCATTATTTCAGTAATTGCGGGTTTCATTTAATTTAATCAATTGTAAGTTATAATAAAAGTTTCCTACCTTATTAAACAAAGAATGTTAATCCCCATGTTTGTCAATCACATTGTTGTATCTTAATAATAATTTAGCCATATTTAATATTAAAACCCGTGTAGCCGTGTGATAAGCTTATAAAATATAATAACAATGAGTTTTCAATGGTATTCACATCGATTCCAGTTTCAACCTTTCTCACCTTTTCTACGCGGATGATGTTATTTTTGTTGGTAAATGGGAGCTTTCAAACCTCTCTACGGTGGTCAAAGTGCTTAAATGGTTTCATGTAGCCTCCGGTCTCAAAATAAATCTCTCCAAAAGCAAGCTTATGGGAATTGGCATTTCAAACGATGCGGTTGTTTCTGCTGCTCGGTCCATTGGGTGCGCAGTTTTGCAAACACCTTTTAATTATCTTGGGGTTAAGGTGGGAGCTCCTATGACCAGATTGGGTTCGTGGAACGATGTGGTTAACAAATTATCTGTTAGACTTTCTAAATGGAAGCTCAAAAGTTTATCGATTGGTGGCCGTCTCACCCTCATTAAATCCATTTTAAGTTCCTTGCCTCTTTATCATATGTCTTCTTTCAAGGTCCCAAAAGGTGTTCTCCACTGTTTAGAAGCTACCCGTAGAAATTTTTTTAATGGCTCCGAAGGTACGGACAAGAAGCTGTCTTTAATTAGTTGGAAGAATGTTTTAGCCTCCAAGAAGAATGGAGGTCTTGGTATATCAAGTTTTTTTGCTACTAACCGGGCTCTCATTTTTAAATGGATCTGGCGATTTGTTTCCAATGGGTCATCTCTTTGGTCTCGCTTTATTGCTGCCATTCATGGGCCGCGTGGAGGTTTAGATATGCCCCGCACTCCTACTCGTCATTCTCCTTGGTTGGATTTAGTTAGAGAACTTCGAAAACTTTCAAGTAATGGCATTAATCTTATGTCTTTTGTTTCAAAAAAAGTGGGTAATGGAGAGCATACTTTGTTCTGGGAAGACGTTTGGTATGGTGATACTGCCCTTCGGCATTTATATCCGCGTCTTTTTCTCTTGGAATCTGACAAGAATGCGAGTGTGGCTTCCAAGTTTAGAGATAACTCCTTCTCGACCTCTTTTCGTAGAGCGCCTAGGAGTGGTATCGAAGAAGAGCAGTTCACTCTTGTGGATTGGCTCGTCATATTATGCTCAAAGTCTTTCGATGGTGGGAATTAGAGCCTCCTGATCTCTATTCTTTTGAAGAGTGGCTTACCTGGTTTCTTTCTATTCGATTGTCCAAAAGATTAAAAGATGTGTTTGAAGGTGTGTGCTACATTTCTTGGTGGGTGATATGGAAGTTTCGTAATCAAGTTTTGTTCGGGGATCATTCTTCTCAGGCCGCTAATCTCTTTGATGAGATTGTTCGTTTATCTTTTATTTGGTGTTCCAATCGTTGTAATTTTAATTTTGACTGGAACGTTTGGATGAAAAATCCAAGTTCTTTTATTTTGTAATTTCCCTAGCTTCTCGCTAGTTCGTTAATAAATTGCCGTTCAAAAAAAATATATAATAACAATGAGTACTTATTGAACGCATATAGTAAAAATAATTTTTATTTTTCGGATATTCTTACTTAAACTCATAAAGAGGAAAAACATGAGTTTTTCATATACGTACAACATCGTCTATTTATTTATATACACAATAATTCGTGTTTTCCGTTTGATATTAATAATCTTGTGCATACATATGTCGTATTTCTTTTACCAAATGCCTCTTAGCCCAGCAGCGGTATGTGAGTGACCCATAAATCTAGAGGTTGTGGGTTCAAGTCTTGTTGCAGACATGTGTGATGATTGCGAGTTAGGTGGTGTAGTTTGTAAAAAAAATTGTCGTTCAAAAAAAATGTTGTATTTTTAAAACAATATATATGTTGTATTTTTAAAATATAAGTCTAAGTGTATAAAGTCTAAAAGGTTATTTGTTTAGTTTTTGAAATTATTAAAAACTTGGAAACTTATAAATTTACACTTAACTTTATATTATTTATTTAAAATTAAACTACTAAAGTTTTATCAATTACCTTCTCTTTTTTTAAGTTTTTGTTTTTATAAATTTGACACATATATTTTTATATATTTTTTTCTCCACCAAAATTTTCAATTTTGACCAAATTGAATTCAATTTTACCTTTTTTTTTAACCAATCAGATTATACGATTTTGCCTACGTGTCAAAATCAAGCGTTTTAGTTGGTCCAATTTTTTTCTATAATTTAAACAATTGTAACACTTATAATAAATGTTTCTTATCATATTAAACAAAGAATGTTAATCCTCATTTTTGTCAATTACATTGTTGTATGTTAATAATAATTTAGCCGTATTTAAAATTACAACTCGTGTACGCATGTGATAAACTTATAAAATGGAATAACAATGAGTCTGTTAAATGCATATAGTAAAAATAAATTTTTCCCGGATAATCTTACTTAAACTCATAAAGAGAAAAAACATGAGTTGTTCGTATACGAAAACATCGTCTATTTATTTATATACACAATAATTTGTGCTTTCATTTTTATATTAATAATTTTGTGCATATATATGTTGTATTTTTAAAACAACATATATGTTGTATTTTTAAAATATAAGTCTAAAGGCACAAAGTCTAAGGAGTTTTTTGTTTATTTTAAAGTTAATAAAAAACTTGAAAACTTATAAGTTTACACTTAACTTCATATTATTTATTTAATATTAAACTACTAAAGTTTTATTAATTATCTTCTTTTTTTTTTTAAGTTTTTGTTTTATAAATTTGACACATATATTTTTATGTGTCTCTTTTCTCTATCTAAAATTCAATTTTGACCAATTTGGATTCAATTTTAACTTTTAGATCGCACGATTTTGCCTACGTGTTAAAATCAAACGTTCTGATTGATTTATTTTTTTTCTCTATAAGTTCAAATATCATAGACAACTTTGAAATAATGTAATTCTTCTATTATATAAAATATTGGTGTTTCCTATTGACTGATCAAAGCTTAGGTATGTGCAATATCAAATGTATCAGTTTAATCTTATACATGACGGTCAAGCTTAGGTGATTTATAATAATCAAGCACATTACAACATAGTCCAGATGAAAACTAAATAGTATACTGTCTTGAAGCTGAAATTCGAACGTAACAAAACTTAATTAGAGCAGAATTAAAGATACCAAAATCTTTAACTTTTACATGTTACATAACTTATGCACGATATCTATTCTCTGTAACATAGATTGTTAAGCATGTTTTACTTAGGTATTCTTTCAAATACTACTATATTGTCTAAGCAATAAGTTAACGCTGAGTCGCTAACAAGTTAAGTTATCATAACAAACATTTTTACATGCATAAACATACGTGCATACAGTAGACATATAATCACGTGCATTTGTTGTTACTTAAAAGTTAAAATTTAAAGCAGTCTTATATTGACCATGTTCGAGGATGATATGGCGAAAAGTAAAAGATAATACTAAATATATCACGTTTCACTCGTGCATAGATCCAACCTTCACCAAATGAATATATATTGTCAATCTGCCAAATCACTTTTTAATATCCCAAAAGTCAACCAAATACAAAACCATATATAAATATAAAAAGAACATAAGTGTGACTATTACTAAATCAAAGATATAATAAATTCATCAACGACTAAATGACCTCAATCGAATCTCATTGTGTTACTAATTCAAAATCCTGTCACTTTCATTTTTGAATTAAAAGCATCATTCTATAGAATAAAGTTAAAAAATTAAACAAAATGGTTTAAGAAAGAGAGATACAGTATTTCGCAATGTTTTGAAACCCGGTTCGACCCGGCCGGGTCAACCGGTTGAACCGGGTCCGGTCGAAAAAACGGGTTAAATTAAACCGGGTTTTATATTTTCGAAACCCGGTTTGACCCGCCGGGTTTAAGGTGACCCGGGTCAACCCGGTTCTCGAGACCCGGTTTGACCCGGCCGGGTTTTGGTTTTTTCATGTTTTTTTATAAATAAAATAAGTTTTTTATATATATTTGCAACGTAATTTTATTTGTTACATGTTATATTTGGTAGTAAATCGTTTTTAGGCTAAATATAAGGTATATTCATAATTTATATATATAATTTTTTGTATTATTGCAAATATTATTTTATTTTATTTTTTTGAAAACCGAGTTGACCCGGCGGGCCAACCGGTTAAACCGGTAACCCAGTGACCCGGTGACTCGACAGGGTCGATTATTGACCCGGTTTTCAAAACATTGGTATTTCATACCTATTACCAAATACAATGAGAATAAATGTGCATTAATGTCAAACGTTTTCCCAAAGCTAACGGTAACACTTATATTACAGTAATAAATAAGTAAATTTAATCCAAGTGAAAAATAAGTTGTGCGTCACGGTCACCTTTACGTCAACGTCACATTTCATTTTTCCATCACTTTTCCAAAAGTGATCATTGATAACTCATCGTTATGTACATCTCATTAAGACAATCTATGGTCACAACCATTGTTTCTCTCTTTTTTTCTCCTAACCACGCGTGAGGATAAAAGTTGTGTAACAATATATCACACATGAAGTGGGTAAAATATCGTAGACGAGACATGGTTCACCCTTTAGCGAGCCCGGTCTAAAGAGTAGTATTGTAGATCCGGATAACTTGCTTTTTCGGCGTTAACAATTGGGCATAACAAAGTTATAGGATTTATAGAGGATCGAGTATTTTCACATTACTATTGGTATTTTTCTGTTAAAATATTTTGAAAAGTCTTAAAGACTTGAACTCAAAATTCGTGTTCGGAGAACAGTCAAATACGGCAAGCAAAAGGCAACTTGTACATTTGTATTATGCATTTTCTCTCTTCAAATTTTCACCAATCATTTTTTAAAATTAACCAATCAAATCATTAGGTTCATTTGTAGGCATAATTAGTAGGCACAACAATCATTTCTTATAACAATTCTAAATTCTGTTAACATCAAGTGTCCACACACGTTTGCCAAGAACACCCGAACTCATAACTTGGTGAAACAATTTGATACCATGAGCTAGATCAAATTCATGTTATTGACATTAAACGACCCGGCAATATAAGTTACCGGGTGCACAATTTTTTTACTGTGTAAAAAGAAATAAAGAGTAAGGATTTGGCGAGGAGAAAAACTATAATAAGAAAAATAAGATGATTTATGGCTATACATTTCAAATACGAGGGAAAATTTTAAAATAAGATGCACTCATTTTTGTAGGTGCATCTGAAATGTGTGATTTTGATTTTTTCTCATCATTCTTATTTTAATTTTTTTCTTATTTGATCTTGACTCGAGAAATATAAATAAATTATTAAAAAAATATTGTAGTAAATAAATTAAGAAGACTTGTAGATCTTTTAACATACGAGCAAACTAGCTAAACAAAACATGTATTCACGTGACACAAATTTTCAAGTTCATTTCGAAAAACCCGGGAACCCCTTAGGTCCGCCCTTGAATCCCGATACGTAATCAATATAGATTACAAGATTACATAAACTATAGAGATCAATGAGAAATAAACATTTACTTTAGAGAGAGAGAAACTACTTGAAAAAAAAACTAAATTATTTGAAACAAGAAATTAATTATACAAAAATCAAAAATACCAAGATGATCAAGCTATAGGACGTTTTCCAGGTTGATCAGCAGCTTGAAGAGTTTTATCAATAAGTTTACGAGCATGTCGACTACGTATCTCGACTCTAACACTATTCGTCTTGTCCATCTTCACGTAAACTTTCTTCGTTTTCTTCCTTTTCAACGCCTTCACTTTCGATTTAATCGATTCGATCAAATTCTCAAACTGATTAGTCATTGTCTATAATATGATCAAACGAATACTATGCATACAAATATTGAAGAATGCATGTATATGTAACAAATAAAGAGGAGAATGGGTTTTGAATAAAATGAGAAGCTCAGTTTTGTGTGGGGTTTGTAGATATTTATGGAGTCTGTTACGCACCTGAATTCATTTAATATTTTTTTTAGTCAACAAATGAAGACAAAAGTTTGTGTTAAAACCTTGTATAAATGTGGAATGTTATGTTTGGTACTTGTTTTATTGAGGAATTGTTTTAAAGATAAGGAAAGAATAGGTTAGGAACATGTTTTGTAGTGAGATATATGTCAAAAACTACGTGCTTGAAAATTTGGGAGCTAAACTATCAACTACTATGTATTAGTAACTTTATTATACGAGTGTGACTTTTCTCGATTGGTATGAATTTGACTATTTATAGCAACAAGCAAAGATTACCCGCGCGTTGCTGCGGGCGTTATTTTTTCGCGCGTTATTGCGCGGCATTTTTTTTTTCGGGTTAATTTCTTCGGTCTCATGTTTAATAGTTTGTTTTTTTTCTCATATTAAATGACAAATTTTTTTTCAATAAAGGGGATATTTTTTATTTTTTTTGGCCCAGGCCGATATAAAGTCGTAAACGTAATTTTTTTTCTTCTTATTTTTGGCGAAAGAAGGGGGAGTATAATTTTTTTTTTCTTCTTAGTTTTGAATAAATCGGTTGATATTTTTTATTATATAAAAAAGTCGTAAATAGTTAAAAGTTGAGGATACGT
This sequence comes from Tanacetum coccineum, assembly GCA_026074375.1. Taxonomy (NCBI): domain Eukaryota; kingdom Viridiplantae; phylum Streptophyta; class Magnoliopsida; order Asterales; family Asteraceae; genus Tanacetum; species Tanacetum coccineum. Next base: position 43,837 of record BQNB010005149.1, read on the forward strand.
TTTGTGAAATAAAAATTTAGTTTTGGGTCAGGCTAGTTTATTTGGGCTGCTGTTTTGGGCCAAATGAAAAGTTCAATGTTTTTTGTCTTCTAGCGTAATGGCAATTAAGATATATACTAATTATGTTTGGTTGAATAAAAGGAAATGACTACGTTCCTTTAAATATCTGAATGATAAATTACTCTATATACTATGGAGCAAATGTTTGACCGCAAGGTTGACTTGGGCTCTCACTTTGGGCCGGCCCAAGTAGTTTTTTTTTAGTTTAGTCTAACATCTAGCCCAACTGCTACAGTGCTACAATGCTAAAAGTAAAAAAATTACAAAACGGACCCTCAACTTTTAACTATTTACGATTTTCCCATTCATATCAAAAAAATACCCGGAAAAATATTTTCGAATTGCGATTAAAACGAGGCCAATATTGCAACTCTTCTAAAATACGCACGATTTTCTAAAAAAAATATTTAATATAAATAAGAAAAAAAAACAAAACGAACCAATAATGCAATACTTCTTAAATACGCACAATTTTATAAAAAATGTCAAAAAAATATTTGGATCCTTAACCGGACTACTTTTAGCCCATATTATTATCAAAGCTAAATATCTTTCGATATTTGCTTAGCCCCCGCCGCAACGCGCGGGTCATTTTACAACTCGTTCTAGTCATTTCTTAAAGGGGTTATTCGAGGTATTTATTTTTTTTAGTTGATGACACGAAGACATGCTAAAAAAAATTTCTTCATTAGAACGGCAACTAAATATCTCACAAACACATGTCCTAAACATGACTCAAACTAACAAGCATTTAGTTTGGAAGTTTCTCACACAACAAATGGTACTATTGGGACACAAATTCTTTGGTCGAAGACATGCTAATTATATATATAATCTTTTCGTTTCTTATGTTGTAAATTTTTTAATCAAATTAACTGTTACTTTGACAAAGAAAATTTGTGAGTTACAATAAAGGACCTTTTCTATACAACTAGTTTCATTTATTTCATGATTGTTTCGTCAAAGAGAAAAAGTCAGACATGCTTTGTCCGTGTATATGTCCGGACGGGCACAATATCCGAAGGGAACGTAATCATGCCGGAAGGGCACATTCGAAGAGACCAGAAAAAGGACAAAACACCAAGTTCGAAAAACCATAACACCTCTTCGGACTAACGGTCCATAGCAAGTGCTCATAAGAGCGCCTCCATCTCAGGATTTACAGGACTATGTCTACACGCAAGGTCGCCGCCCGACACAAAAGCTATGACTAGCTCGGCTTCTCCAATTTCTAAGTGTCAGAAACAGTATATTGCTACAGTGGTTCAGGTAGTATAAATACCCCATCATTTATTGCTATTCAGGCAGCATTTATTGCATTTACACACACATACTATTTTACGCCCCTTCGGCTCCATCACATACTTACTCTCACGTCTGAGCTTGGTCCTGGGATCAACCCCGGGGCGAGGCTAACGCGTCTTTCTTTCTTATTTACAGTTACGCAAAGAATTCTTATCGTGGTTGGCGCGGATCTAGCCTGTTCCGTCCGGCACGAGATATTACTTAAACAAATTGGCGTCATCCGTGGGACCAGACATCTTTTCTACCAAAGAAGCAGATGGCAGGTCCAATTGAGGGAGGAGGCCCGGAAAATACAAACGACCTAAAAGGGACTCCTCCTCCTTTGACGAAGGAGCAGATCGAAGGTCGTGTATTTGCCCTCAAGTCTTTGATAAAGAGCCACAATCGAAAGAACAAGGGTGACCCTATCCGCTTGAATTTCAAAACAGAAGACACAGAGATGCAAGATTACAACATTGCCAAAGGAAAAGAGGTGGTAGATGAAGACCTCGGAAAGCCTTTTAAGGAAGCCCGAAGAACACCACTCACCCGCCGGATCATAGAGTTCGCAGGTCCAGAATACAAGATGCCCACCAATATCAAGTTGTATGATGGTACCGCTGACCCGGAGGATCACTTGAGTCGCTTTGCAAGTGCAGCTAACTCAGGAGAATGGCCCATGCATGTATGGTGCCGGATGTTTTAGTAGACTTTGAACGGGTCAACAAGAGGGTGGTTTGAACGCCAACCCCACGATAGCACTAACGAATATGCAGAATTGAGGGAAGTTTTTACCGCTAGATACTCCGTTAGAAGGGCATGCTTCAAAGAGCCCTACGAAATTACCAAGATCATCAGGAAGGCTAACGAGTCGTTAACAGCGTTCAAAGAAAGGTGGACGGTGGAAACGAGTTTTATCATGGATGTGCCAGAGGTCATGAAAATCTAGTCTTTCATGGACTCAGTTAAGTCACCTGAGTTGGCCAAACGTTTTTCGGACAAAGTTCCCACTACTGTGAATGAGATGATGGAAAGGTTGGACGATTTTGTTCGATCCGAAGCGGCGTATGCCAACACTGAGCTCCTTAAAGGAGAAACGGGGGAAACCCATCGCAAAATGTCTCTTTTATTCAACGACACTCGGCAGTTCTGAAACACCCGTTCGATGGAATCATGAAGGGATGACTATAGAAACAATTACAGGGGAAGAGATGCGTATCGTGCAAACAGAGCTAGGGACGACATAGCTCCATATCTTCCTCCGAGGGGAGAGTATAACCACAGAGTCGCACCAATACTCACCCTTGATTCTCTCACCAAACATCCAAAATAAATCTTAGCCACTGAAACGCAGTTGCGCCTCTCGGTTTCTCGTCCCATGTTAAACCCGCTGAGGTCAGGAAACACCGACCGATACTGTGACTATCATCAGGAGAAAATTCACAACACAAACGGTTGTATTCAACTAAGGAAACAGCTGGAAATGATGTTAGAATCAAGAAAGTTAAATCACCTAGTGAAAGACGTGCGGCAGAGGGGAAGAGGATCCTATGGCCGAGAAGAACCACAACCAACAAAAATAATTAATGTAATCAGTGTAAACTTGGTAAAGGACAAGAAGCAAAAGGTTAGGAAGGCAACAGAATCATGGATGAACATCCCCATATCTTTCCCAGCAATATCCTATGAGGATATTTCCTAGGAGCCATTGATTGTCAAAGCGGAAGTGGAGGGATATCTGGTCAGGCGAGTATACGTTGATGAAGGTCGTCAGTTGAAGTGATGTTCGAACACTGTTTTGAAAACCTTAACCCAAAGATAAAAGCTAGGTTAAAATAGACGCAAACGGACCTGATAGGGTTCACCGGAGAAATATCAAAACCACTAGGTAAGATAGAGTTGGAGGTGTGCTTCGGTAACGGGGGACTATGCAGGAGGACTTCCATGAGGTTCATTGTGGTTCGAGCCCCTTCACCTTATAGCATCATCCTAGGGAGACCCGGGCTTAAGACTCTACGAGCCATCCCCTCCACCATTCACTCAATGATGAAGTTCCCAACTCCAAAAGGGATAGCCACTCTATTACACGGACGGTCGTCATCGCAGAGTGCAAACGATTAGAAAAGAAATAACTGATCGAGGAAGAAAGTCCTGGGGAGAAAGGAGAGGTGGCAATTACGGAAGAAGTGTTGGTCAACCCATCGTACTCAGATCAGTTAGTGACCATTGGGGGAGGACAGTTCGGAGCGTGTAAGGAGAAACTCAAGTGTTTGTTAAAAGATAACATTAATGTCTTCGCATGGGAACCATCTGATATGACAGGTGTGCCACGACGGATCATAGAACACGCGTTGAATGTGAATCCCTCTCTGGATCCTGTGTGCCAAAAACGGAGAACATTTTCAATGGAAAAAAGTGGGGTGGTGACAAAGGAGGTCGCCGAATGGGTCAAGGCAGGTATAGTCCGTCCGGTGAAGTACCCTACATACATCTCCAATCCTGTCCTGGTTAAAAAGAGGGATGGGACCTGGAGAATGTGCATCGACTTCAAGAATCTAAATTCGGCCTGTCCGAAGGACTATTATCCGCTTCCAAATATAGATTGTAAGGTGGAATCAGTGATGGGATTCAAGTACAAGTGCTTTCTTGACGCCTACAAGGGTTACCACCAAATCTAAATGGCCGAAGAGGACGAAGAAAAAACGGCATTTTACACAGATCAGGGGACGTACTGCTACACCAAAATGCCCTTCGGTTTGAAGAACGCGGGGGCCACATACCAAAGACTGGTAGACTCGACCTTCCAATCCCAAATAGGAAGGAATTTGGAGGCATACGTGGATGACATGGTGATTAAGAGCAAGGATGAAAAAATTTTGCTGGCCGACATAGCCGAAACTTTTGATAACTTAAAGAAAATCAACATGAAGTTGAATCCGAAGAAATGTTCCTTTGGAGTCGAAGAGGGGAAGTTCTTGGGGTACATGGTGACCTCAGAAGGAATCAGAGCTAATCCTAGAAAAACGAAGGCTTTGATGGATCTCCAATCCTCGCGAACGCTGAAAGAGATGCAAAGCCTAAGTGGAAAACTAGCTGCCCTCAACCGTTTCCTTGCTAAGTCTGCTGAAAGGTCATTACCATTCTTTAACACCCTCAAAAACATAACTAAAGAGAACAAGCATGAATACCGATGGACTCAGGAAGCGGAAGAAGCTTTTCAACAAATGAAAAGGCTTATTACGGATCTCCCGTCATTAACCCCAGCTCAAGAAAAGAAACCCTTTATGCATACCTGGCAGTGTCGACAGAGGCAGTAAGCGCGGTTCTCTTAACTGACAGAAAGGGAAGGCAATGTCCCGTTCAGTATGTAAGCAGAACGTTGAACGAAGCCGAGAGGAATTATGCTCCCATAGAGAAATTGGCACTTTCTTTGATTCACATGACCAGAAGGTTGAGGAGGTATTTTGAAGCCCATCCGGTAAAAGTTATCACGGATCAGCCGATCAAAAAAATCCTCAGCAATACTGAAACATCTGGTAAATTGGCGAAATATGTTGTCGAGCTCGGATCATATAACATCACGTTCATACCTCGTAACGCTGTGAAGGGGCAAGTCCTCTCGGATTTTCTCTTAGAATTCCCGAAAGGAGAGAAGGAAGAATCGTACTTCCGAACGCCGAAGGCATTCCCGGAAAAGGATGACACGGAAACATGGACTTTGTTCACGAACGGAGCCTCAAGTCCAAAAGGATCAGGGGCAGGCTTGGTCTTGATAGGGCCTAGCGGCATCGAATACACCTATGCCCTTCGTCCCACCTTCCTAAGTACCAACAATAAGGCCGAATACGAAGCCCTCCTGGCGGGGCTAAGAATAGCTCGTGAGATGAACATATCAAACATAGAAGTCAAAGTGGATTCTAAACTAGTGGCAAGCCAGATCAATGGAAGCTACGAAGCCAGTAAAGATAACATGATAAAGTACCTAGCAAAGGCGAATGAATACTCCTCCGGATTCAAATCGTTCTCAATCAAAAACATCCCTAGGAACATGAACCAAAAGGCAGATGTGCTAAGCAATCTTGCTTCGGTGGCATTCAACCATCTGACAAAGGAGGTACTAGTAGAGGTCCTAGACGAACGATCCACGGAGGGCCAAGAAGTACACTCCATAGTGGAAGAAGAAGGGGACAACTAGATAACCCCCATCAAGCGGTGTTTGGAAGAAGGAGTATGGCCAAAAGATAAGAACGAAGCACGATGTTTTCGAGCCAAAATTAGTCAATATGCCATGGAATCAGGGGTACTTTTCAAGAAGGGATACTTAGTACCCATGTTAAGGTGTGTGGGCCCGTTACAGGTCAACTACGTCATACGAGATATCCACATGGGATCTTGCGGTATGCATGTCGGACCGCGAGCCGTAGTAAGAAAGGCGATCAGACAAGGATACTACTGGCCTACTATGCACGAAGATGCCAAGAAAGAGGTAGAAAAATACGACTCATGCCAAATACAGGCTCCTGTTCCGAGACTACCGAAAACCCTCATGACGTCCTGGCCCCTGGCCATTCTACCAGTGAGGAATGGACATTCTTAGACCACTACCTCCGGTAAGAGAAGGTGCCAAATTTGTAATTGTGGCAATTAACTACTTCACCAAGTGGATAGAAGTCAAGCCACTAGTAAAGATCACCTGCAAAGAGGTAATACGTTTTGTCATGGACAATATAATTTGCAGGTTTGGGCTCCCTCTGATCATTGTCACTGACAATGGGGCAGAATTGGTAAACGACCCGTTCAAAAGCTGGTGTGGGAGGTTCGAAATTCATCAGATGAACACGGCGGTAGCACACCCTCAAGCAAACGGATTGGTGGAAAGGGCCAACAGAAGCCTGATGGAAGGCATCAAGACCCGCCTCGGAAGGGAAAATGCCGGATGGGTTGACGAGCTACCAAACGTTTTGTGAGCACATCGAACTTCAATCAAACAAAGCAACGGAGAAACGCCATTCAGTCTTACCTACGGCAGTGAGGCAGTCATTCCGGCCGAAATCGGCATTCCCACTTATCGAACCTTGATTATTAGAGAGGAATACAACGAGGAGGAAATGCATTTGAATCTAGACCTGCTACAGGAAATGAGAGAAACAGCGGCTATCAGGGAAGCGAGGTACAAGACAAAGATGGAGCATTATTACAGCAAGAAAGTGGTAGAAAAATAAGAGTATTTATTTGGATAAAACTTAAAGCAAACAATTGCTCTTTTTCTTTTTCAACTATTCTTCATTGCATCTCCATTCTTACATGTATCCCAATTCGATGCGTAAAGTTCATGTTCACATGATGTCTAAAGGTTTGGAACACATTTATTTCACTGCACCATATTTGACGTCGTAGTATTTACCGTAGCTTTATGTTAAGCCAAATATTAGTTGACAATTTATTTACAGCGAGATTAAAATAGCCTCAAAGTTCACAAAAACCAGAACAAAACTGACCAACTGCATTAAAAAAAAACTAAATAAGACTAGGAACACAGTTTTTGTTGACATGGTTCATTTAAAAAATCAAGGTTTTTTTAATAAAAATTAGCCCTGCGTCATAAAAAATCAAAGATGACACGTGAACTCGCTAAACGTAGTGGTGACCGTAGAGGACACCGCCACGTCAGCGCCAACTCAGATTTCTCTCTCCTAGACCACACAGTGACCAAACACCCGTAATGGTGACCGCACAGGCGACCGAACAAATTTTTTTAAAAAAAAAAACATTACATTAATAATTAAACATTACAAACTAAAATACGGAAATAAAAATACACGGAAAAAAAGA